>VYZU01081015.1:0-26355 GCA_013401355.1 Ceyx cyanopectus | reverse complement strand
CCACCCCTGCTGCCTCACATTCCCAGTGTCTGCTCATCCCAGCAAGCAGAGCATCCTTAAATTTCCAGTCACAGGCTCACCACGGTGAGGATGAGGAGCAGAAACCACTGGTGGTGTTGAACAGGGATGGTTTTGCTTGGCCAATGTGCTCAGGCCACATGTTGCAGGCGGGTGATTTCAGGTCGACTTGTTGCTTTTAAGCACAGAGAAAGAAAACAAAGCTTATTAAAATGGAGCAGCAACGTGTGTGGGACCTGGAAAACCATCTGCTTGGATGGGAATGGGACATGGGAACACTCACAGCTGCTTTCTAAAGATGCTTTCAAAACGGGAAATCAACCCTATGCTGAGAAAAAAAATGATTTATTTTAATGAATTAGTGTTTTTCTTGATGGAAAACAGGTATCCCACCACATGGGAATGTTGCTCTGTGTTATACTGACTCATCAGGCTCTTGTATAAAGTATTGGAACAAATCACCACCTCATAAACCCAGACACTCTCCCTCTCTCCCCAGGGCTTTTAGCCCAGATACAGACCACCTGGAGAAGGTGAACCATCAGTATAAAAGGATTCAAATGGCCTCAGCACTCTCCTAAAGAGGAGCTCTCTGCTGGTGGTGAAGATGTCATTAAGGGGAGGTTGTCCCTGTGGGAGCTGTGGAGGAGCTGGTGTTGGTGAGTAATCCCCAGTGGAGCTTTTCTTCCTAGGATCTGGTTCTTTCGGGTTTTTCTCTTGATTCCCAAACTTTATAGGCTGTGAGCTCTGAGCTGCTTTTAAGAAAGCTTTTCTGTATCCTTGATGCTGCAGGGCTGGGATGGGGATGGGGCTCTCTCCACCACCAGATCAGCTAAAAGCCCTGTGGAAATGCTGTTTTTCTCCTTAATATTAAAAAACCCTTGGTCCTAGATAGACACAGGACCTCTTCAGCAGTTCCACCCCAGTCTGGGATTTATCCTTTAGTTGGATGCCTGGAGGTAGCAGCTTTCCCTTTGCTTTCCCAGCCCAGGTCTCTGAGTGGGGGCAGAGGTATCTGATTCCCAGGTAGTAGGGGAAATCAATGTGGCTTTGTGCCCTTATTAATTTCTCCTCGGGGAAAGTGCTCTGGGCTTGCATTGAAGTATGAAATGAAGTAGGCAGGGAGTAGGGAGAGCAAATATTAGCGCTCTTAATGGTCTTTTGTTTTACTAGCAAAACCGCTATTAATCACCCCGCCGAGGGGAGCCGAGTCTGCTCAGGGATGGCTTATCTGTGCAAACAGCCCTGGAAATCAGCAGAGGGGAGACCTCAAAGTATCCACCCTGGTGCTTGAGCAGGTGGCAAGCATGGCATTCAGCAGAGCTGGGGGCTCTTGAAATGAGCAGCCTTTAAAAATCCTTGGGTTGAGCTTTGCTGCAGAGGCGTCTGCTGCAGGGCAAGAGGCCAGTGGTGAGCATGGGGCTGAAAACTCCTCTAGGATGCTTTCTGCTCAGCTGGCAGGTGGCATCAATGCTCTGTGCCTCAGTTCCCCTCTGGTGTCTGAGCTAAAAGTGATCCAAGAGAACAGGGAAAGTATCAGGAGGCTGGTGGGCAGATGGCACCAGGGCTTGGGGGTGACTGGGAATTCTTCTGCACCTTAGCCCGGGCTCAGAGTTGAGCCCCTGGAAAACATCTGCTGGGGTCAAGCATTGAAGCCTCTCTTCTGTTCTCCTCACTTTGTACACTCTGTCTTGCTCGAAGCTTGGCAAGTGTTATCCAAAGGGGAATTATTTTATGAAGGTGCTGACTTGATGTGTGGCTCAGCTCGCTTTGTGCCCCTCGGGGTCTGCCCAGCTGGGAGGACTGGGCAGGACTGGGGAGCTAGCAGGGATGCAGCAAAGCTGGGCTTGGAGGAGCCCCAGCAGTGGCCAAGGGCTGTGGGCCAGGGCTGGAGCTTAACAGCAAAATGGATTTTTCCAGCTACTTGAAAAAAAAAAACCCTGACAAATCCTACCCAAATAAATGCTGAAAGGAAGAGTAAACCTGTCCCCAAAGCTTTGGAAGAGGGTTTTCCAGCTTCCCTTGCATTTTCCTTTTCCTTTGAGGAATGCAACATCAGCAGTGATGTTCAGTGAATGAAATGCTGATTTGGCCCAAAACCACATCCTTTTTGTCCCCCTGTTTGACACCTGCCAGGATGATTACACAGGAGTAAGACAGTGGTGGGGCAGGAGATGTCCTTGAGAGCTCCAGGCTCAGTCCTGTCCTCGGGGAGACGCTCCACAAGGAGAATACCAAGCAGATGGACCTGACCTGTGCCAAGGGGACCTTGTGCTAATCTCATTTTGGTGTGTCGCAGAGTGCCCATCTGCAGGATTAGGCCAACTCCTTGGGCTTCATTTACATTTCTAAAAGCCTTGTCCATGACCTTATGTGAGTTTCTGGCTCTCCTACCTCTTCTGTAGTTCTGTGGGGACCAAGCTGTGCTGGCAAGAGCTTGGAGATGCTCCGGTGTGGCCTGGCTGGGGACATGGCTATAAATAGGAAGGATAGAATCAGCAGGATTAGGGATGTGCTGTCTTGTTGGCTTTGAAAACCCCAAATGATTTAGGGGGTCTCCAAAAACAAAGTCAGATTTGGAGAGGAGCCAGCTGAGCATCCTTTGGGACCAGTTGTCCTGACAGAGTCTGGCCCCAGCATTGCTCACAGGGATGACTTGGATTTAAGGATTCTTGATGTTTCCTGATAACTCCACCCCAGATCCCATTTGGTTCCTTGTTTGTTTGGGTCACTGTGGTGCTGGGATGGGGAAACTGAATCTCCTGTTGCTCTGTGACCATCATGAGGGCTGGATATAATTACAGCATCTTACCCTGCCAGGATGGTACCTTGGTGTTGACCCTGGGAACATGAGAGCTGAGCCCTGGCAGGGGAAAAGTGACCTTGCTTGTGTTACATGGGAAGGTTTCTATTTCAAATTAATGATTTATGGTGGGTACTGGTAATTAATGAGGGGGACCTCTGACCCAGGAAGGTGGTCATGCAGTGAGATGACTGTGGGCACAGGGATGCAGCTGCTTCTGGGGCAGGACATGGGATGGGGGCTTGTTTTGATCACCAACTCTTTATCTCACTGCTCAGAGGCTGTTGCCACTGATTTGGAAATATTAATGGTGCTGATGACTGTTTCCATCTCACCCAGCAGTGCCCACCCCTGTAGTGTGTGGTCCAGAAGGGTCTGAGCCATCCCGTGGTGCTCCAGTTGTGGTTCACTGGTTAGCCAAAACAGAAATTTCTATTCAAATTGCTTTCAAATTAGTTTTTTTTTTTGCAATAGGAATGGGAAAGCAAAATTACAGGGAGTTTCTGAATGCAAATCTCCTTTTCTGTGGCAGAGGCTTGTTTAAATGCTGCAGTAACACAGTCCTGGCATCCTCCAGGCACAAACATCTCTCTGAAACTTGGACAAAGGCATGGAAATTTGGGGGTTGCCAAGACTTCTGTGGGTCTTTTCTATTCTTTTTTTTGGGCTGAAATTTTATTTCTCTTTTTTTTTCCTGGAAAACTTTGGCTGCCTCAGCTCCAGGGCCCTGCTTAGCACAGTGAATTTGCAAATGAAAATCCTTTAAGCTGGTAAAAACTGAGGAGTTTTGTGCCTTGGGGCTGGGTGAGTCCACTAATGTGATGCAAGAAAAGCTGTTAGAAACTCCAGATGTTGCTGGTGTTGCTATTCTGGGGCAGGGGGCAGAAGTATTAAATCTGCTTGGCTTCACAGCAGGGTTCATTAACAGACAGAACAGCCTGAGATGGTGAGAAACCCATCTGATAATGGCCTTCTTCATGTCATCTCCCTTGATTGCTCTTGCCCAGTTGCTAGTTAAAATGTAGAGGGTGATGGGATGTCCTGGCTGCAGTTTAGCACGTGGGCTGGGTGCTGAATAAGGGCAGGGTGCCCAGCACAGCCTCGTACAAGACAAAAGAGAATCTTTCCTCATGCATGGGTGAGAAATAACTTCCAAAAAAAACCACCCAAAAAAGCTCAAACCCACGTTTTCTTTTCTTGTGCTGCCAACTTCTACCACAGCCTGGTCCCACATCTGCTTTGGGGCATCCCTGGCCAGGCTGGGGGAGGAGGGTAGTGCAGGATTCTCCTGGATCTGGGATGATTTTAGCAGCGTTGGGGTTTCCATGGTGACTTGTGCAGCATCCTGGGAGCCAGGACTGTGCACCCCCCAAGATGCAACTACCTGGGAAATTAGGGGAGAGGGGTGAAAAATAGCTGCAGCTTTGCTGAGTCACTGCTGGCTCGTATTTATAGGCACTGGCAAAGCTTGCTTTAGGATGCTAATAATATATTTTGTTAATCAGAGGCCACACTGGAGAGCTTCTTGCCTTCTAATTCTTTGCCATGTTAAATAAACAGCCAGGGTGCTTCTGAAGGGGGGAGAAAAAGCCAAGAGTTTTCCCAAATATCTCTTGTGAGCTGGTGAGGAGGAGGAAGAGGTTTGAGCATCCCTGTTGGAGTTGGGTAGTGACCATGGGAAACCCTCTTTCCTTGATGCTACAGGTTTGTGGGGTGCTGTGGGGACCCCCAAGTGCAAGCAGGTTGGAGAACCAGCACCCACAAGGCCAAACTTGATTCCTCCAAAGCTGGCAAGGAGCTCCTCACACTGCCTGTCCCTTCCCTTGGATTGCCCCGTGGTGTCTGTTGCCCCCCTCACTAAGCCCCCCATGAGGTGACTGCTGTAGGAGGGGAGTTTTGATGTGGCTGTTAATCTTTTTTTGCAGCAGCAGCAGCTTTCAAGAGGCAGAGGCAGTTTTGCATAAAATATCCTCCAGATGAATAGTTTAAATGGACTTTAGTAAGATGCTAATGGGTTTTCACAGTTGATGAAATTAAGGCCATGTTCCTTCAAACCTTGAAGAGCTGACTTTGAAGGGATTCTATTTTTTTTTTAATCTTTTTTTTTTTTTTTTCTTTGCCATTCCTCATCTGGTTGATGTTTGCTTTCCTCTTCCCATCAAGAACTGCTCATTTTGCTGTCTCCAGCCCTGGTGGGATGGTCCTAGGCAATGTCTGTTGCAAAGAGCATCATCTCAGCCCATTGGGAAATTGTGGCTGTGATGCTGAATTTGTTGGTTTAAAAGCAAAAGTTGGTGTTCCCAAGACCAGGTGAGCTGCTCGAGGAAACCTGCTCTCCATGAATGGCATGAAGGAGGGATTTAATTCCTTTGCTGATGAGCCTGGGAGGATTTCATGGCTCCTGCAAGAGTTGTATTGTGTCTCAGCCCTGCCTGTGGAGGAAAGGCTGGGCAGGGAGCTGGATGAGCAGATCTAGGTGCTGTTGAGAACCCACCAGAGAAATCTGTGGCTGCTTCTCCCTCCCCTTCCCCCACCTTGAGCCTGTTTGGGAAGAAATGGTGACCCTGCATGGCTTGGGACATCCCAATGGGCCTCGTCTGCCCAGGGACTTCCCAGCTGCTTCCTTGGCACAGTCATTCAGAGCTTTCAGAATCATCCAGCACATGTTCCAGCTTTGGGTTGCTTTTTGTTAGGAGCTTTTTGGGACGGGCTGAACAAACTACAGCTGGCTGCTTCTGAGCTTTGGGGAAAATAGATATAAATAATTCCGTGGCTGATTTATTTTCCTGCCCAAAGGTCCTGTAAAGGATGGGATGTGGCTGGGATGCTGTGAGAAAGTGCTCTGAACCCCACGAGTGCTTGACTCTGCTCTCCTCTGTGTGCTTAGAGAGGATCTGTTCCTCCTCCTGAGCTCGAATACGCTCGAGGAAAATGCAAAGGATTTAAATCTTCATCACTTGGAAGGGATTAGGCAAAATTCCCTGAAACCCTCTTTGCTTCAGAGACGATGGTGAGATGGATGTGCTGTGCCTGAAACTTCAGAAGGCATCACTTGGAGTTACTCAGGTTCAAACTTTCTGGCTTGGAAGGTGTTTGCTGCAAGGCTTGGATTACCCATTGCTATCTGCCTTGCTCCTTCCCTTTGCTAAGACCCAAGTGCTTAAGTAGAGAGGCTACTGCAAAATATATATGTGTATATATATAAAAATATAAGTATTGCTTCCCTTAAAGCTGATGGGAAAAATCAGATGGTTTGTTGGAGCAGCTCTGTGGGTGTGTGGGCAGGAGTGAGGGTGGGTGCTGAGTGTTTGGGTGAGATGGGGACATGTTGTGGAGAGTCTGAGCCTCCTGCTCGTGGGGGTGTGCTGCTTTGTAAAATTGCACACACGTGCCCGTTCTTGGGTCACCAAGAGTTTGGGCTGTGGTTGAGGTTCAGGTCTGGATGTGATGAGCTGCTGGGGCATCAGGAGGATGGAGAATCCCCATGCTGATGACAGTGGATCTGTTCTGCTGCTGCACAGGGAAAGGAGAACACCAGCTCTCCCCATGGAGTGCATCAGACAAGATGAGTTCTTGAGTGTGGAGCTACTGCTTGGTGCCCTGGGATGGTCCTGCCAGCTCTGGGCTGTGCCCCCCAGCACATGGGAGACTGAAGGGGCTAGATGGGAGCTCTGAGGCAGAGGAGACCTTCCTGCTGGTGCAGCAACCTTGGAGGCCAAAGCTTGGGAGGTGTTTCAGATCTTGTCCTTCCCCATGTCTTACCTTTCTGGATGCAGGATGGTCCTCCCTGCTCAGAGGTGTCCTGAGAAGAGCAGACATCCCCATTCTGCCCCCAAAGGGGCAATCCTGGTATTCTCTGCTATCCAAAAATGCTCAAAAAACTCAGCTCTGAAATATCCCAAGATGAGAATGCTTGGGGAAGGGCTCTGAGAAGGAGAATCAGGCTGTTTGTCCCCAGCAGTGTCCTCTGATGAGCTCAGGGGTGAGGAAATGCATCAGGTAAACAAAACTGGGTGGGGGCTTTTTCCCTCCCTTGTCCCCAGCTCCCTTGTTTCTAGAAAAAAAATTAAAAAAATAAAGCAGGTATTTTTAGCAAGTGTTTCAGCAAGTCTCAAAGGTGACCAGCCAAGGCTGTGCCATCTCTCCCAGAGCAGTGCTGCTGTGTGAGAATTACCCCCAGCTCCTGAGATTAAACAAGTCACGAGGGCTTAAAAATAGCTTGGAGAGGGTTATGTCACATCACTAGAAAATGAAGGAGAAAGAGCGGGGGGGGGGGGGAATCCCAAAACTCCCCAAGTAGTGCCTCCAGCCCTGACTCCTCTGATAACTCCCTGAGCCTTCCTCTCCATCTCTGCACATCCCTTCTGAGAGACTTATCCTGGGGTCACACCTTCTGTTTGGGGACAGCAAGAAATAAGTGTCTTGGGGTTCTAAGGGGGAGGAACTGAGATACATTGAGCCCATATAAACAGTTCCTTGTGTCTTGTGATTTGCTTTAATATTTTTCCAGTTTCTACTGCTGGGTGTGTAAAAAATATCAATTTTGACAGGTTTTTTTCCCTGTACAGAGACACTAAATCTCTCTTCTTTTAATGCTTCCTGGTGGTGTTCAGAGCTGGATGAATTTTTCCAGCCTATTGCAGCCTCTGATTTGCCTGGGACAGATGCTGAACAGGCTGCCCTGTGTGGGGACAGCTCTCTTGGGCTTTGGGAGGGCACATTTCCTCACTGGTAAAGAAGCTGAGAGGAACTTTGAGTTATTCTATTACTTAAAAAGCCATTTTAGTACCACTTAAGAAGGTGTTTCCTGCTGGCAGTGGAATTTTAGGCAGGAGGGGAGCAGCTGCAGCATGGGATGGGCTGGGGTCTGAACTGTAGCATCTTAAGGGATGCAGGAACAGACAACCAGATCAAAAATAAAAAGCCCACCCTATTCCCACCCTCTTTCTTTGGTTTTGTGCTGATAAATCTTTGCTCCTGAGCAAGTATTTTCCAGTTGCTGGCCTGCCTGAGCAGGGGCTGGGATTTGTGCCTACAGCAGCAGCTCTAGGCAAGGAGATGGTTGTGAAAACATCTTGAAATTAGATTTTTTTTTAATTTTTCCTAGCTTCCCTGACTTGAGAAGCTTCAGGCTTTTCCTTGCTCTTTACCCTGAAGCATGCATCCTCCTTCTGCTTGTTGCCAGGAGGAAAAGGAGAAAATCTGGGGGACAGAGGCTTGTTCCCAAAATACCTGAGAGCTTCCAGGGCTGGGCATCATGAGGTGTTCAGCTGCTCAGTTTCCTCCTTGTTTTCAGGTGGAATAAAAGGCAATGTTCGGTTTTTGGTTTGTTTTTTTAAGGGAAAAGGGAGGGAGGGAAGGGTGCAGTTGAGGTTGTCCAAGTGGATCAGAGCATCATGTTCTCTTTTTACCTTTGAAGAGCTTTGGATCATCATGCCTGCTGCAGCAAAACCAGGGCCCAAGCAAACCCCTTTTTCAATGAATCATCTTCTGGGCTTCCTACCTTGGGAAAGAGCTTGTTCCTTTTCCTTCTCATTAGTAAATGCCAGTAAAACCAGCCTGTTTCCCCCTCCAGAACAGTGTTGCCCAGCAGGGCTATGTACAGACAGGAGGATTTATTTTATTTTATTTTTTTTTAGCTGGCTTTTTATCAGGATGAGTTATTCTTTGGGAAAATGTCACCTTCTGTGACTTCACAAGGTCTGGCCAGGTTGATGGTGCCAGGGAGCAAAGCCAACCCTTTGGATGTGCCTGCTGGGTAATGTCACCTGGATGTAATGCCCTTGGCTCTGGTGCTGGCGGGTCCCTGAGTGGGACATGCTGCTGGCCTGGCTGACAAAAAGGCTGGGACAGGAGGAAGTTAGCAAAGCTCTTTCAAGCCCAAAAAGCAACATGCCCTTGTCCAAATTCAGATGTCTCTGGGGAAGGTGTCTGGCCAGGGCTGGACATGCTTTGAGTAGTGGTTTTGTGTTTAGTAAAACTGCTTGCTGATGGATGCAAAAGTAAGATCAGCATCTCCTTCCCCAGTTTACCCAGTTTGAAGGGGGTTTTGGGTTGCAGCTTGGCCCTGGCTCATCCTGGGGAGGTGCAGGGTAGGTGGTTTTGGCTGGTGAAGGGCATATAACTGCCAGACGATGTGATGCTTTATGGTCCTTGCAAGACACACCATCCATAGTGGGTCAGTGCTGGGATGGAAGGCTAAAGCTGAGATTTGTGGGTGCTCAATACTCTCAATTATCTCAGAAGCCACCTCCTGCCCTGTGCTGTTCCCCTCTTTCTCAACATGAGCTGTTTTCCACAGCTCCATGAGCTGGAGAAGACCTTATGGGATATCTGCTGGGGGTTTGTGGCAGCAGGAGAGGTTGAATCAGAGGTTGTTTATAAGTTGCAGATTTTTGGGAGGAGAACAGGGTTGCTCAAACCTTGAGCTCTGGAGTTTGATGCTGAGCAATGAGAATTGGGGTAGGATGGGATGGATACAGAAATCCAGTGAAGGTTGTGTGGGACACTGTCTTTCTCTGGCTCAGGGGAGAGGTGACAGCAGCTGGATGCTGGGGGTAAATCCCTGTATGGTTCCTCTGGGTGCTGCTGCTATGTTGGGTGGGCTTTTGACCAAACCTCAAGCAAGCATCATGTAGGTCTTGAGTTCCCTGGAGAACCTGTGCTTGGGTGTCTGGATGCTGGGAAGAAGTGGGACACAGTGTGCTATGATTCCTCTGATGTCCCTGGCAGAGAAACCCTGGGGATGGGGCAGAAGGAGGGGAAATTCTGTGGTTTTGAGGCTCCAAATGACAAGGTCTCATTCCTTCCCTCTTCCTGAACCCTCCTTTAATGGGAGCATGCAGAGAAACAAGAGTTGTTAAAGCTCTCCTTGCGCTGGGGCTTTTGATCAGGGAAGTATTAATTACGTTTGAAAAGCAAAGGAGAAAGACTAATGAAGGGGAGATCAAAGGGAGCAGCGAGCGTGCTGAGTTCAAAACCACAGCTCACCGTGGGGGCTGCTCTGCAGGGACCTGCCCCAGCATCTACTGAGAAGGTCCTTGCCCTCATCTGGAATGTTGAAGGTGATGGGGCATCCATCAGAGGCTGGCTCTCCACCAGGAAGAGCTCTCTGGTATGGCCTTGGCTGCTAGCCATGCTAATTGTAGGATCAGAGAAGTGATGATTAATTATTTAGCTGGGAAGGACATGGGGTTTTGCAGCTCTTGGGTTGTACCAGTTCAGAAACACAACGTTGGTTCCAAGGAGGTTGTGCAGCCCACAGGCATCGGGCAATGCCCTGGGTGAGAAGAGGACCCAGGGACTGGGGAGAGGTTGAGCTAAAAGACAATATTGGCATAAGAAAAAAAATGGGGAAAAACCCCATGGGGGATATATTTAGATTGGAAATGAGAAGAAAATGTCCAGAGGACAGATGAGCAGACACGGAGACACCACAATGGAGAGATGTTCTTAGGGATGTTTCCTTGCTGCTGAGGACAAGGAGAGGGTATTGCCTGATAATTCATTTGCTGGTTGATGGAATAAAAAGGCAAATATTTGCCTTGATGAATTGTACCTGGCCACGGGGGCTGGTTGAATAATGAAATGCTTCCACAGGGAGATTTTGTCCCCGTTAGCCAGCAGGAGCTATTAGCAGTGTAACCTACTTGGGAAGATGATCGGACCAGTGATGGGAGCACCTGTAGACAGGAGAGAGATGGCACCTGGGGTCATCACTGGTAGATGTCCATGTCCCCAGCCCTGGCCACCGCATCACAGGTATCTCATTCTCAACACATCCTTTCCCACTCCTTGTTGTCCCTCCCTCATCCTCTGGCTTCCCCTCGTTGCCTTCATCCCTCCTGAGCTCCCCATCCCAGAGTGTGAACCCGCTTTGCCTTTAATCAGAAGCTCCTCCTTGATGTGCCTTAAATAGTTTGTTGTCTTGGGCAGAGAGGATTCCCCCAGGAGCTGTGTATTTTTAGTGCCTGATATTGTTTTAATCATAGTGAGGAGTGCTACTTGGCAAATATTATTTTGGGATGTGCAAAATTAGCGATCCTGCTGTCAGGGAAGAATTGGATGGCAGCTAACAAGTTTGGAAGCATGAGCTGGGTGGAGGATCCACCATGAAATTAAAGCAGCTTTGAATTTTCCAACACAACTTTGTCCTTTATTCTTCTGCCTTTGGCTTTTAGCAGAGGTAGACAACCCAGATCCTTGAAACTTTTTGCAGGACCTCATTAATATCTGTCTGAGCTCTGTGGTGACTTTCTTCAGCAGGGGTTTCCCCATGTGTGAAGTCCTGCAGCATATATTTGGGTTCTCCTACTAGCCCTGCCTTGATCCATGGGGGTCAATCAGCTTGGTTCAGGAGGGTCTGGTGTAAAAAGTGGATGCTGTGTGTTCCTAGCAGTGCACTCTGCTCTTGGAAATTACTCCTCTAATAATTTTCATGGATAATCCTTTTTCTATTACTCCTTTTTAAGGTATTATAGGGTTAACCCTGCTTTGGAGTGCCTGGATTCAGCTTGGAGGGCCCAGCAGCAGCTTTTCTCTTTGACTTGGTGAGTCTGGGCTTGGTGCTGCTTTGCCCTTGACTTCAGGTGCTCTGACTGTAAAGGATGACCTGCACCATCAGATGTTTGCCCACAGCACAAAGATCAGAGAACTGTAGAATCACAGAAGGGTTTGGGTTAGAAGGGACTTTTTCAGGTCGAGTTCAACCCTCCTGCACTGAACAGGGACATCTGCAACCAGAGCAGGTTGCTCAGAGCCCCAGCCAACCTTACCTAGGATAGTTTCACCACTGAAGGGGCAGTAGTGGAATGGAAGTTTGACATTGGAAGGGCATTGACCACCTCTCTGGGCAACCTGGGCCAGGCTCTCACCACCCTCAGCATAAAAAAAATTCTTATTTCTCTGTAGTCTAAATCTTCCTTTTTTAGTTTAAAACAGTCATCCCTCGTCCTGTCCCAAGACTTACCCTTGTGTCTCCTTATGCAGAGTTTTGCATCTTCAGGTCTCATACTGGGGAAGCCCTTTCCCAGCAGGCTGCCTGTGGGGAGTATTGCCCTGTCCTCAGAGGTGAGGGAAGCTGCACAATCCCACCCCAAAGGGCTGCTCTGCTGCCAGCCTCACAGTGAAACCCCTGCTCCCTCCAGCCCCTTCTGCTGCTTTTTTTTCTCCTGGAGAGGGTGTCTTTTATTACAACAATTTCCCTGTATTGCAGAGCCTGTGCCTGGGAGAAGTGCTTTTGAAATATAATTTGTGCATTAACTCCAGAGCCCACTTGTGGCTTTACCGGTTGCTTTGAGCTTAAGCGATGCTCTTGCTGGGGAAATGAGGGGGTTTAACAGCCCTGAGGGTGGCTGCAGAGCCATCTGTATGCAGCCTGGAGCTGCCACGGAGTGAACCTCTTGCAGCAGAGTTCAGCTCATCCCGGTGTTTGCCTCTGTGCACTTCAACCAAGCCTTCATTCCAAGCCACCAGACCTTGGAAAGTCTTCACGGCCTTAATGTGAATCTCTGGGGTCTTTGGGTGGAGAAGTGGGAGAAGCAATGTCAGGTTTCTTGATATGGGATATTTTTGGAGCACCTGGCAGCCCCTTTGCTTTCTATAGGCATTTCTGGGCAGTGGGCAGGTGTTTTCCATGCAGCTCCTCAAGCCTTTCGTCTGCCACCCTCCCTGGTGGCCTCCCTTGCTCCAGCATTGGAGTGGAATGCTGTTTGTAAAGGTCCTCAGCTGCAGCAAGGGAGAACAGGGAGTGACTCTGGGGACTGGCCCAGTATGGAGCCACATGGCATGGGATGCCCTGGAGCAAGTAACACTGGTGGCAAATTGTTTTTGCAGGGCTTGGCTCTTTCTGAAAGCAAGTGCAGGACTGTGTGGTGGCTTTTGTGGTCCATTTGAGCAGAGAAGCTGGGCTGGATGTGCAGTGATGTCTGGCTGCTCTTGATGGGCTCAGGGATCTGCTCTTGCCTTGACCATCAGCCCGTGTCTACCTTTGTGGTGCAGTTTCTCTGTGATTTTTCATGAAGTTCACATGCCTCCAGGAGGATATTCCATCTTCAATCGGCTCATCTGCTACATTGAGGTGCCTTCAAGCAATTTGAAGTCAGGCAGTCAGGCACACACCACCCTTCATCTTGCCTAAGGAGCCCAGTGAAACATCACTAGCTGGATTTGGTCTTCTCTTGGAAGTGCTAATATCCCCAGAGACCACTTGGATTCAGTTAAAAGAATTGTGGTGACCAAACATTGGAGAAAGGACTTAGCTGGAGTGAGAGCAGTGGTGTTTACAGTGTGGATGCGAGTGAATGATTACCTGGAGTCCTCATGTCAAGGACAACTCCTGCAGGTGGTAAAGTTGTGCTGAGAATGTCTGGGTAGGTCTAGACCTTGCCTGGGCTTTGAAACTTCAAGCTAGAGGGTGAAAAGGGATGGGATTTATAGAGCTGTCCTCACTACATGACCCTCAAATTCCTGATTTACAAAGTACCTCTTCATATAAAGCTCTGATCTTCACTCAGCTAAACCAAAGCAAGGTTTTCAGTGTTTGTGGGCATGATTTAGGGTGCTGCAGCTTGTGATCAAGACCAGTGGCTATTAGCCCAGTGAACCTCATCGATCCCTCTCTATTGGAGAGCCTCTTCTGCTCTGAGCAAGGCACCCTGTGCTGCTTGATTTCAATAATGGGATGGAGCTCACCTCTCACCCTCTGTTAATGACATTTCACAGGGTGATATTACAGCCAGCTGATTAAACAGAGGATGTTTGAGCTGAAAAATGAAGACAAGTCCCAGAAGGCATCTGCTGCTCTCTGTGCAGGAGAGGATCAAAGAGGCCATGAAAATCAACCCACTTTTGGACCTGCTCCCCACACAGGGACCCATCTGCAGCCTGGGTCCATCTAAGCATCACCCCCAGGCGTCAGAAGGGGAAGCTGCAACCAAAGCCATGACTTGGACCCTTGATCTGGAGATGAGACTCATTTTCCTGGAGAAAACACAGGATTGGGGCAGATGTTCTGTGCTGGGCAAGATGGGGATCAGAGCTGCTGGGGGTGTGGCGTTGGTCACCAGGGAATGCTGCTGCAGGTGGAATTGGCCCAGTTTGCTGCTTAGGTGCCTGTTGGATCTCTAGGCACTTCAAGCTTGCTCAAAATTCACCCATTAAACAAAAGCTGCTGCCTCAGAACCATCCTTTGCTACAGGCTGCTCCATTTCCAGGGGTGAGCTGGAGCAAATGGCACTTTTTGAATTGCCAATTGGACAAAACCACTTGGAGCTGAGAAAACCGTGCAGAAAACAACTTCTCTGTGGAGGAAAACAATCATTTCTCCCCCAAAATACATATCTCTGGATAATGCTAATTGCACATCTCTGAATAATGCTAATTGCGTGCAACCTCTGGGAAGACATACGTAGATAATAATACCTCAGTCTTCAAATAGCCTCTTCAGAAATCTCATGAATGTGACTAAAATGCCTCAATTTTGTCCCTTTACACACTCTCTGCTTTATCACAAGTGGCTAACAAGCCTGGCAGGGGGTGGAGGAGCTGGTTTCCAGCAGGCGATGTAGGTCATGCTCCAGTTTTTTTTCTTTCTCCAGCAAGCAGCTGTGGGACCTTCCTCCTTCCCAACCCCTTCATGCCCAGACCCAGGGATGCAGCATCATGGCTGATGGTACCAAGTAGGGCTCTCAAACTGGAGAAGTGCTGGAGCTCACTGTGAACCTTCAGCTCATGGCTGTAGATGTTTGTGCTGCCCAGGTACCAGGCCTAGAGGACTGGTCTGTGAGAGCTTTTGGGGAAGATGAGATGGAGAGAAGTACGTCTTTGGGGGGGCTGCTGCTTTGAGAGCTGCACAGAGGGGTAGGACCAAGAGTGTGCTGCCCACCTGAGCAGCCTCTGATATTTATCCCACAGGAATGTCTTCAAATTGAGAGCTTAGTGTTTCCAGGTGGTTTTAAGGTCCTTCCAAAAATCAATTTCCCCCATCTTGTGTTCCCCACCCCGTTTCTCCCTGTGCCTCCAAGCTCCTGTGGATGCTCAGGGATGTTCTTCACCATCACCATGGTCCCTTCCTGGCCTCATGAACCCCTTGTGCCAGTCCTGGAGGGGATGTACAGCTAATATATGGGAATCTGGCTGTCTGAGACCAGTAAATATAGCTTCAGCTAGAGCATGTCTGCATGCGTGTGACAGTCTGTGCAGCCAAGCTCTATTTTTAGGAGCTCTGGCAAAGGGGACACACACACACACGGATCTAATCACAGCTTCTCCCAGGCAAATGTTCCTTTTCTCTGGGTTTCAAGCCATGCTTATCAATTTCCTCCACATTGTTTCCTTCCCTTCTTCTGTGACGTGACAACCCGCTGTGGGGAGGGGTGAGGAGAAAGAGCTGTGCTGGGAAAGTTGGGAGAGGGAGATACCTGGGTTGCGAGGAGGGTCTGCCCCTCAAATCAGAGGATGCTCCTCCAGCCAACTGCCATATCCATGTGGGTAGGCTGGGGATGTTCCAGGGGGGCTGGGTGTCTTCTGGGGGACACATAGGGGAGCTGGGATGTCCCTGAGATGCTTTGTTGGATGGAGGAAGCAAGGAAGTCTGAAGGATAAAAACTACCCTATCTGGGCTGTGGTTTCATGATGTTGGCAGGAAAGGGCTCTTAATTTATTAAAGCCTGCAAGATCTCCAGATTTTTCCCTGGTGTGCTTTCCCCCTTGGCATGTTCCTCCAGAGAGGGCCTGACATTGGTGACAGGTCAGCAGTGGGGTCATTGGAGGTCCTGGTGTGTAGCCAGGCTCTGAGACAGCACCGAAATACCACGGTGCCTGTGAGGAAGCAGCTTTCCCCAGCTGTGCTGCTTGCAGCTCCCCTTGGAACAAATATTCTGATTTATTGAATCCACCCCAAGGGCCAGGGAAGCCACACGTAGCTGAATTTCACAGGGTGGTGACCTCTGCCAGCCCCATGTCTTGGGGGTGATGACACCCCTGACAGCTCAGAGCCATAAATATTTCTATACACGATGCACCTTGGCCAAGAAAAGTCTATATTTCTAATTTTTTTTTTCCTCCCCAGGCTGATTTGCAAGCAGTGGAGAGCTTTCCAGGGTCTCTCCCTGACTCATTAAGTGGTCAGAAGCAATTAATTTAACCCCTCGCTTTCTCCACTTGGAAAGACACAAGATTATTAATTGCCCTCAGAGGTGGCAAAGATGGATGAAGCCAGTTAATGCTCTCCCTGAGTTTTCAGGGCACTTTCTGTTTTCTTCAGATAATGAAACTTAAACCACTTTGATTCCCCTCAGTTCAGCAGAAATCCTGCTGTTTTAGCTAAAAATGCTCTTTGGACAACATTAAGAGCAAGTAAAACTTCATCGTGGTCTAGGCAGGGCTGTGGTGTAGAGTCTGATTTTTGGGGCAAAACTTCTTTTCTCAGAGCTGACTCTAAAATAGACTCTTTTTTTTAGTTGAGTGGGATAAAGATAGAATACCTTGAAGGAGAATTACCATGTTTTAAAAGTTAGTTGGTGAACAGCACCATAGGAATTGTCCTGGTGGGTATGCTGGTGCCAGTTGCATTGACAGGATTTGAACTTTTGATGCTCAAAGGAAAAGTTTGAAGCTGCTTTGTCAAGCAGAAATCCATCCTAATGAAAAATAACACATTGAAATGCCTAAATACACCCCACCTTTTTTTTTTTTTTTCTGGAAATTTAGCAGAAAAAAGGCAAACTGGGTGTTTGCCAAGTAGCTGGGTCAAAAAATTGCCTTAAAAATATTTTTATTTTTTTTTTATCCAGGAAAAAAAGATGGTGAGGGTGGCCAGCTTGGAAAATCCATTTTTAATTCCAGGCTCAAACTGATAAAAAGGCATCACGGGAGTTATTGGGGGAGAAAATGTCTCTGGTGGAGGAGGCCCTGTCCCTGGCAGCCCTTCCATCCTCCAGCTGATGTGCCAAAACTCCCAAGAAATATATTTTCTAAATGGGCTATTTGCTTTCCTTTACCATTCACCATAAACACAGCTCTTCGCTTTTTTTTTTTGTCTCATAGCAGAGATGTGTTCTTGCTTTTATAAGCTTGTCTTAAGCACCACTTCTTACATCAATGGCTTTAAATGAGGGAAAAAAATAAAGGAAGGGGGGAAAAAAAAGGAAAAAGAAAGCTCTTTTGAATACAAATGTGGCATTTACTTCCTTAATGCCTCTCTCGGCTAAGCTACCTTCAAACCCATCAGAGACACTTTAGTATATTGAACAGAACTCCCCTCATTTTGATGCTAATGCAGCATTTCATGCAGATAATGTGCTTGAATCATGTGCTGAAATACATTAAAGGTGAAATCTAGAGCTTCAAGGAACTGCTGGTGGCTCAGACCTCTCCTCCTCCTCCATTTGCAGCTACAAGCCAAGGGCTTGATGAGCTCTCTGGCAGGTCCAAGGCCAAGCTGGTCCTACAGAACCTGGTTAAAATCTCCTACTCAAGTCAAAACTCACAAATAATCTATCTTTTTTTTTAATGCTATTTCATTGCAATGAGAAAATCATTCATGGGATTCCTTCTGCAGGATGCTCTGGAGAACAAAATAGACTTTGCTAGCTCTTGGAGAAGAGATTTTTGAGGAGCTTTTAAGCATCATCATCTGGATGCCACCTCCAGCATCCCTGTGCCAGGACATGCTAAAAGCAAGAGATGAGTTTTGAAACATAGCAAGAGCATCTCTGTGCTCTTGGTTTGTTGTTTGCAAGCCACCAGCTCTCCTTCCAGCCTCCTTCAGAGGCAGGAATTGCTGATTCCACCTGTTTTCTAATGTTCCTGTTCTCATAATGCTTGGTAGCATCAGCTGGGTGCCCACTGGTGATGGGACAGTGGCTGCTTCTTCCATTTACTGTCCAGAGTCAAAACTAAGATTAAGAAAGCTCCAAATTTAGGTCAGTGTGAATTGAATCTTTTTTAGGGTGGTGGTGGGGAAAAAAAATATTTTTTTTTTAAGTTTTCATTTTGGGTCAGCAGATGTCAGAGGACCTGCCAAGAGCCTCCTTTTTAAAAAGAAATTAATTTATTTGTGGAAACTTCATTTTTCTTTTTGAAGAAATCAAAGGCAGGCACGTCAAGGTTTGGAAAGACTTTCAACTGTGCTTTTTCTGTGACTGTTTCATTAGAAAAAAAATAATTCTGATGATTGCTGAAATTCCTGTGATCTAGGGCTGCAAATACCTGTGTTCCCCAGAGGAGCATCCTCATCCTGAGTGGAAGATGTTTGTGTCCAGCAGTCACTGTCCTCAACATGATCTAGCAGCTGAATGTTCCCCTGGCTGGTGTGATGGGGAGCAGGTAGAGGCTGCTCACTCTGCTCTTGCAAATTAGGTTCATTCCTTTTAATTAGTGCCACTCATTAATGAGCAGCCATCCCTTTAGTGAAGCCCAGGGAGGAGCAAAGAGGAGCTGTTGTCTGTATTACACACCCTGTGGAGCAGCTTGGCATCTTTCCCTGGCATGGGAGAAGATGTTGATGCAGAGAGCTGCATTCCTGGGGCATCTGCACTGGTTTGAGCCTCAGAAGGAGGGATCATCCCTTTCCTGTCCACCCCAAGGATGCCTTTGAGTGCTCAAAGCACTCAAAAGTCCCAAGCTTTTGGTGTTCTGCAGTTGATGACCCTTGTGCAGATGTGCCTGGATGAGCCCACTTGCTGCTCTGTCACCTCAACCATGGGGGGCACAGGCTGGATGTGATCATCTTTTTTTTTTTTTCACTGCTGATGTGCTCAGTCCACTTTGCTTCATGCAAATCTTCTTTTCAAAGCAGCCCTGCCCTCGCTGCTGCCCATCTTGGAGGTTTTCCAGTGGCTGCCAGGAGAAGCATGGTCCCTTGTTGGCAAGGCTAAGCTGTAGATGGAGCTGTGCAGCTCTGCCTCCCTTCCTGCTGAAAGATAGGTCAGCCCAGGTGACACTCCCTTACCAGAGCATGGCACAGCCCTTTCCTTGCTTGCTCTGTCCCTCTGCCAGCCCAAAGTCCACCTGGGAAAGGTGCAGGGTCACCAGCCCTGAGGCTGAGGCTGTAGCTTTGCTTGGGTTGAAAAGTCTTGTCAAATGTCCTCAGGCATCTGTCCTGATCTGAACTGGCCTTTGCTGACAAAACCTCCTCTGACATTTCAGCAGCACGTTTCTTCCCTCAGGGATTCCTGTGTCACTTCTGCTGCTGAAACGTGGCCACCAGAGAGTGGGTGCCCATCCCTCATCCTTCCTCCCTGGCAACTGGGGCTGGGGGGTGCTGCTGACACCTCCCTGGGTAAGGCAGGGCAGAGCTCGGGCTGGAGAAGAGAATGCTGTGGAAAGAAAAGCATGGGAAAATGTGGGTGGAAGCATGAGGATGGTCTTGATTACTGGCTCCCCAGACAAGTCCTGGGGTGATCATAGAATCCCAGAATGGCAAGGGTGGGAAGGGACCTCTGTAGATTTTCTGGTGCCACCCCTCTGCTCCAGCAGGGTCACTCAGAGCAGAGGGCCCAGCAGCGCAGTGTCCAGGGGGGGTTGGAATTTCTCCAGAGCAGGAGACTCCAGAACCTCTCTGGGCAGCCTGGGCCAGGCTCTGACACCCTCACACCAAAGAACTTTCTCCTCCTGCTCAGATGGAACCTCCTGGGTTCCAGTTTGTGCCCAGTGCCCCTTGTCCTGGCACTGGGCACCACTGCCCAGAGTCTGTCTCCATACTCTTGCCCCCAAATGCTGTGACCTTTGCAATGGACCTGAGCTGATGGACAGCACTGCACCCTGGGCTGGTGGAGCCTCCTCTTCCCATGCTGCTCAGCAGGGACTGTGCCTGAGGGAGCATGATGCTTGGAGATCAGCAGAGGGAAGCTTGGAACCCTTGGGGACCTACACTCCCAGCTTGCTTTCCTGTTTTCAAGGCTTGGTGCTGGTTTCATCCCCTTTTCCCAGTTGCATGGGGGTTTTCCTCTCTATGACCAAGCAGGATGGCATCAACTGGTCACTGGGACAGACACTTTGGAGCTTGGAAGGCCTTCCCCTGGCAAATCATAGGGCTCTGGAAGTTCCCAGCCATGGATCCCCCTTCCCTGGGATGAGCTGAGCCCTTCTGCCCCACACCCAGAACCCATGGGGGGGGGGGCTGTGTTTTCTGGGGCTTGTCCTCTCCCCCACCAGCACCACCAGCAGAGCTCATTTCCCCAATTAAACATTATTAGTCCTTGAGTGAAAGGAGGGAGAAGAAGAGGAAGGGTTTTTATGGGGAAGTCGTTTGTTCCTTAATTGAATTGCTCCCACTAACAGCAGCGAGGAGAAGAGGAACAAAAAGGCGAACGGGAGGTAAAGGAGCTTAACTCACTTCTGCTCCAGAGGAGCTAATATTAATAAACTTCTGGATGAAGGGATTTGCAAGAGTTTGTTAGGGGGATTAACTGCAAAATGGTGATTAGATTTCCCCCAGTAAACTGGCTGATAAATAAGGGAGAAGGTGAGATGCAGATGTTGTCCCGGTGAGGGGTGAGGTCCCTCCCAGCTGCCAGATCTGGGGCATGGAGGAGTCTGTCTCTGCTCCAGAGCAGGGATTTCCTCCACATTCACCCCAAAACCAAGGAGACACAATGTCCTGATGAGTGTCCTTGACATCACTCACCACGATGACCCTGGACCAAGCGTTATGGACCAAGGAACAGCATGTTGGAGTTGCTTGGGTGTCTATTCTGACGGTGAACCCATCCCAGGGATGGATTGGCAGGAAAAACCTGGATGGGACCATCTGTGCAGCTTTGTCTGTGAGTATAGCACAAGGGTGTTGATGTTTCATGGGTGTCAGGAGCATTAGCTCAACTTTGTGAAGGAGGAAACTCCAAGATGTTTCATCTCTCCTTTTAGTTTTTAATGAAATATTTTGGTTTGGGTATCCTGGCACACTGCTAATTTCAAAAAATGTCTGGTTTGAATTTTGCCTTTCAAATTACTATTTTATTTTTCTTTTCATTTAAAAATTGATCTAAATAGAGGATATAAAAGCCTCAAATAACACAAGACGTTTTGGGGCAAAGAAATACACATTATCCTGAGGTAAGGAAAGTATCTCTGCATGTCCTCAAGCTATTTTTTGGGTTGTTTTTGATTTTGCTGAAGCTTTTTGCAAAGGTTTCTCTTTCACATCAACCCAAAGATACATTTCTTTTCCTCAGGTTTTTGGTTTGTTCCCTGAAATAACTAACCATACCCTCCTTACCCATCCCTGGAGATCCCAACCGACCAGGTAGCAGCTCATGGTGTTTGCAGGACATCCCCAGCAGCTCCTGCCAGTGCTGTGCCATCTTCCTATCCCCATCTGCCACCTGCTTTTGTCCCCAATGTGTATAGTTTTGAGGATGGGGGCATCTGGTCCCCTCCTGGGCTCACCCCAGGGATGCTGCCCTCTCCCAGCATTCAGAACCTCCTGGCTCAGCAATCCCTAGTCCATGGGACTGGAAAAGAGCCCTTCCCAAGGCTCCTATTTTTGCCAGAGAGGGATTTAAACCCTCTCAATGATTCTGCTGACTGACAGGAGCACGTCATGGGGTGAAGCCAAGGGCACGGCACGTGGTTCTCCATCCTGGAGCAGGCAGGATGGAGGGTTACTGCCACCTCAAACCTGCAGGGAAGCTGGAGCCTGCTCTTGCCAAGCAACCTCGGGACTATCTTTGTTACGAAGTCACAAGGTCTGCTGATAAAGAGAGCTTGACTTAATGCACTTCGACTTCTGCGAGGCATTTGACTTAATCGTGCATCCCAGCCTGATAAAAATCCAGCACCGTAGCAGCCCTTGTGCAGCTCGTGTTAAATGGATTAAAAGCCAAGTTAATGGAGAGATCCTCGGTGTTGCTCTCCTGCTCTTTGCTATATTTGTCACTGAGCTGAAAAATGATATCAAATCCGTGCTGGACATATTTGCAGATGCTGAAACGTGGTGGAGCAGAAAGGGGAAGCAAATAACCCGTTAAATAGGGATGGCCCCGGTGGTGAGAAGGGCTGGGGCTCTGCCCACATCCATCTGCTGTTGGAATGCCAAGGCAGGCCTTGGAGGGGGGGGCTGAGGACAAACAGGATGGGATGTGACATCTGTGTCCCCCCCAAGGAACAGCCTCAGTGAGGGCTTAGCCAGGCTGGAGATGCTCAGAGGGAAGGGGATGTCTCAAAGCAGATGGGCATCAGTTGGGACCAGCACCACCAACATCATCATCCCCAGAGGCTGTGCCCATAGGTGGTGGTGAAACTGAGGCATGGGGCAGCCCTGCAGCATAAGGACCATGGTGGAGACAGTTTCTCCAACCCCAAATCATGCAATACATCTTTTTTTTTTCCTCTTTGGGTTGTGTGTGTGGATCCAGGGCTGCCCCTGGGCCTTCTCATGTCCCTGCACAGTGGTGGATGCCAAAGCTGAGAGCTCCCTCTGAGGCTCTGCTCTTCTTGTTTCCTGATCCTACCACCCTGAATCGTTGGAAAAATGCCTCTTAATTGCTAGATGCTCACTTCTCTGTTAATTAACCACCTTGCAGGCATTTAGTAAATGATGCTCTTTGTTCATAATTACCAGGAAAAGGTGAATTCATTTTCACCTACTGGGAAACATATTTTCTTTCTTTTTTTTTTTTTTTTTCCTATTTGGGGGGCTGTGAGAGCCCTGGTGTTTGTAGAGGGAGTCACAGCTCTGGAGGGTGGTTTGGTCCTGCAAGCTGCTCTTTAGGGATTCAGGGGCTTCTCTGGTCCCTTTGGAGAGTCTTGGAGCTGGCCAAGCTCCAACTCAGCCTGTCAACAGACCTTTGCTGGGAGGTTCCTCTGGTTTCATTGTGTGTCACATCCTTTTCATTTTATTGAAATCCTCTTCTGGGTTTAGGGTTTATTTTGGGGCTTATAGGGGTGGACATCACTCCTCTGGCGTGGTCCTTGCTTAGCTGAGCTCCCATATCAACAGTTCCCTGTATTGCCTGCACTTGTGCAGCAGAAGGGGAAACTGAGGCACAAGGCCAGGACCACTTGGCTGGGTGGCACCTGCTCTGTGCTTGCTTGGGCGTCCCATGGGGGAGCAAGTGGCAACACATCCCTGATGCCAGGGAGGGGAGTGGATCTGGTCCTGGGGCTCTGCTCCCCCAGGGGGGAACAAAACCCACCTGGATTTATTCTGGAGTGACATGCCCTGGGTGATCCTGCTCTGGCAGGGGGGCTAGGCTTGATCTCCAGAGGTCCCTTCCAACTCCCCCTCTGCAAAATTGCCCGAAGAAGAGCCAAGTTCAGCCTTTCTATAAATAGGCAGGGCCATGGGCACAGCAATGGCATCAGTGCCAAGCTGTGGTCACCACCCCTGAGCCTGGCTGTGCTAATTCAGCACTGTCAGCTCACACACCACAGCAAATCACCTTCATCCTTCCTTTCTGAAAGCCAGGGACCAGCCTGCCTTTGGTTTCCCACCTAAAGCATTTGCACGGCTGCTCTCCCTTGCAAGTGGTGGCCAACACCTCCCCACCAGGCCTGGAGAGAGAGGTAAGAACAGTGTCATTAAATGGTCATCAGTTGGGACCAGCACCCCCAGCAGCAGCATCCCCAGAGGCTGTGCCCATAGGTGATGGTGAAACTGAGGCATGGAGCAGCCCTGCAGCATAAGGACCATGTTGGAGACAGATTCTCCAACCCCAAATCATGTAATAAATGCATCTTTTTGGGGGTTTTTTTGGGTGGGGAGGTGGGTTGTGGCCCCTGGGGCTGAGAAAAGAAAATATCCCTTTTCCCTGCAGTCTTCCTGCACTGCTTTTGCATAAAATAGGGATTTTTAATGTGCTTTTCCAGCTGGGGAAAGCAAAGCACTGGACCAGCATCTTCGCAGCAGCCTCTGCTGAGCAGCAACCCCAGTGCTAGAAAAGGTGAAACAGGTACCTTTAAACACACCCAGCTACAAACCCCTTGCCAATGCCAACCCCAGGTGGCCCTCAGGATGCGTTGCACCGTGTTGTCTAGCTCAAAACTCCTTCCCATGGGGCTGGCAGAGCCCTCCCCGTCCCCCTCCATCACCCACCAGCTCCATACCGTGGGCTGCCTGCT
This sequence comes from Ceyx cyanopectus, assembly GCA_013401355.1. Classification (NCBI taxonomy): domain Eukaryota; kingdom Metazoa; phylum Chordata; class Aves; order Coraciiformes; family Alcedinidae; genus Ceyx; species Ceyx cyanopectus. Next base: position 2,471 of record VYZU01081015.1, on the reverse strand, counting down.
TCTCAGGAGTGGAGGTTGATAGGAGAGGCTGTAACTCCACCAGTGCTCTCCTGACTGATCTTCAAAAGCTCTTTGAAGTTGGGGAAAAGGGTGAGGGTTGGGTTGGTTTTTTTTTTTTTAATCTTTCTTTCTTATTTTATTTTATGTGATATTTTTCCTTGGGTACTAAACTTCAGCAGCTCAGTTGTTAATAAGGAAGGAACTTCGTGGTGTTCATCAAAAGCTGGCAGCCAGCAGGACTCGGGAGCAGTGAGGAGGTTGAAAAACCAAAACCAAAGAGGAAAGAAACACCCTCAGGTGAGGATTGAAATGTGTCAGGGGAACCCCTGGTGAAAGTGTCCCCTCCCAGCGTGAGATGTCCCATCACATGGGGACGTGTGGCTTTGCCAGGCCAAGGACACCCCAGAAAGTGGTGGCAGAGTACTCATCAGCAGTAGGAGGTTGCAAAAAACCTAGAGCATATTTAAAATATCTATTTTTTTTTCATATTTAGTTTTTTATTTAGAAAAAGAGGCTCATCTGTCACTTTTAATGGTTCCTCAGATATAACTCTTGGCTTTTTCCCTGTGAAACCCACCCAACAAGAGCCAAGGATCTGTTTAAATTACAGGCAGGACAAAACATAGGAGGCTGCTCTGATTTAATAATAACCATAATATGGATATTACTCTCCAGGCTTTGTCATGCAACAGCTTGTATTATTAAATTCTTCACACCCTGGGCTGGTTTTATTCTGTAAATTTGGTGCTGAGATTGACAGGCAGCTTGGAGATGAGCATCTTCCCCAGGGTCTGCCCAGGGCAGGGGCTTGGGGGGGTCCCCCCAGGCTCAAACAATGGGTTTTGGGGCAGCCAGCATCCAAAATGAGAATAATATTAACCCTGGAGATATATGCTGGTCCATCTCCAGTGAGGTGATGGGAGCAGAGGCAGCTTGGTGGCTCTTCTGAGGAACTCTGCATGTCTTTGTCCCATCCTCCCTTCCACAAGATTATTCCACTGCCCAGTTTTAATCAGATTTAGGAGAGAAGTTGATATCTCAGGGGGAAACTGGTCTTTGGTGCTGCTTATTCAGCAGTGGAATGACTCCAAAGGAGGAAATGAGGTGTCAGGAGGTGCCCAAAATGATGGGTCTGAGCCTTTTCCACTGGCCAGATCACTTGAGGACTGGGAAACAGAGATTACAGCCTCTTGCCTGTGGATAAAAAAGCAAGTGGTCACATATTTTTAATTCATCAGGGAAAAGGAGTCACTTTAGTAGAGGAAAAAAAGACTTCTTAGTGCTTATCCATCTTCTGGTCCTGTCCCTGGCTTTCAGCATCCCTCAGCTCTGTATCTTGGGATGCAGCCCCAGGCTCATCCTGCTGCCACTGCATACATATGGATGCATTTAACATCCTGAAATGCAGCTTCTTAATTGGGGTTTTCTAATTGCTGCTGCTGCTGCTGCGGTAGCTGGAGTGGCCTTAGGGGCAGGACCTCAACTGCCAGCAGCTGTGGGGTGCTGGTGGGGATTTATTAGAGGGGTGGGGAAGGAGGGGGAGCAGCTGCTGTGCTCTGGGAAGCTCAGGAATGTGTGTCTTCTTACAGGAACCCTCTTCTGGGCCATCAGAGCCCCCTAAAGCTGGGGCACTGTGCAGTAAGTGGTGTGGTGGGTTGGGGGTGCTGAGGGGCTGGAGGCTGCTGAGCATCCCCAGGAGCAGCTCTACCCAGGACAGGGATGTGTCTCTGTGGCTTGTCCCTGTGGCACTGTGTCCCCTCCTGGGGGAAGGAGGGGTGGAGGGTGTTTGAGAGGTGGGGGACACCCTGTTCTCCCCTCCAGCCCACCAGGAGTGGGTTAGTTGCATAATCTGCTTTGCTCACTCTCTGAGGGAGGTCTGAAGCCCTCAGATTGCTCTTTAAGATCTGAACATTCCCAAACCGTGGCTGCTGCCAGGCACAGGAGCTGCCTGGTACTTCTCCCACCTTGCAGTGATGTGGGAACTGGACCCCAAACTGGGATCTGTGAGATGGGATCCTTGTTCAAGCCATGCCTCCTAGGCTGAGAGGGTCATGAGCAGGAGGCTTTGCTCATTCCCTGGAGACCCACAACGTGGGGGAGATGCTGGAGCTCTAGATTACCCCCCAGATGTCTTTCAGCCCTGGCAGGGGGAATGAAAACTAAATATTCAACAAACATTATGCTCCAGCTTTCTAATTACTCTCTTCTCATCACATCATCTGTTTGCAATGCTGGGTAAAAGGCTGTAAGAGCTCAACCAGGTGGACACACATCCCTGGTGCCATCCCTCTCTGATTTATCAGCTCAGAAAACCTGAAGTGATTTTGAAGTGAGGGATGATTGTAGCTTTAATTAGTCCTTTTTTTTTTTTTCTTTTTTTTTTTTTTTTCCCCCCTAACCTAACATTTAAATTTTCTGTCTGGATTTGTGTACATCCTTCTGTAAGCAAGCAGCTTAAGGGGGGGGGGAGG
>VYZU01081014.1:0-18738 GCA_013401355.1 Ceyx cyanopectus | reverse complement strand
TCAGTTTGGTGTACAGGAACACATAGCACAGAGAATGCTTTCTTATGAGACATTTTTGTGTTGTGCCTTTTTATGTGCCTGTAATTATTTACACTAATTATAACTAAAGTACCACTCCCTTACATGCAGACGAGGCTGGCAATTATATGTGACCTCCAAAACCAGAAACTTGTAAGAAGCAATTTAGATAATGATAATAAATGCTAGCTCTGCTATGTGAGCTTCTGCATCCAGTCCTGTATTTGTCCTGGAACCAAAGCTGTATCCTCACCCCACTGTGCAGAAGCACAGTTTGAGTTTAGAGTGAAGGACTTGTGTCTTCCAGTTATGAGCTATCCAATTATACCATCAGAGAACTTGTTTAAAATCCTCTGTTTTCCTTTGGTTAAATTTAAGCCAGATCCTTAGCTGGATAAATGTCCTTGTCTCTGAATCCAACAGAGCTTTGTTTATGCACCAGATGAAGATCTCGATAAATTATGAGCAATTAAAGTAGCTGTTTGCCTAGTATGGAGGGTAACAACCCCTCTGTGGTATGGAGTGGAGAGCTCTGTTGCTTGGGAGCCTTTTTCCTTCACTGATGGATGGCAGACTTCCCTGTTTCCTCATCCCACAGTTCCCATTATTTGCTCAGGAAGGCATCCCACCCTGAAAATGTTGGCTGTATCACTGTTTGATGGATGAGTCAAGACAATAGCATTTTAGTGCAATATCCTAGCAAAATTCCTGCCATGTAATTTTGAATTGTACTCAGAAATGAGCTCTACCTAGAAATAAAAAAAAGAATCTGCAGGGTGATACTTGTTACTGCTTTATTTATGAAAATAAGGTAATAGAAGAAACTAAGGTATAGATGTGTTTGTTTATTTATTTATTTATTTTCCCATCTGGACAATAACAGAAAACACTAAAATTATAGTGTATTTATTATTCAGACTCATGCTTTATTTACCTGGCTTCATTAGTTGATTTCATGCAACTTTGGCTGTCGGGGTAGTGGTGTGAAAGAAATACACTAATGACAACAACTTAAATTATTCTTTTGCCTCCAACTTGTGGAAGGAGCCTTTGAGCTCCAAGTCCTGCCATTGAGGAGAGAAATTTTATCCAAGTACTACATTTTCCAGAAGCTCTTCACTTCATGCTATGACAGTAACTGGTTTAGAATGCATGTCCATTGTTTCCAAACTCACTGTTTGGCTTTTACAGTTATAGTACTGAATCTTTTGATTTTATATGTTTGTTTTTTTTTCTCATGAGTGCTTGTGGATCATATGGGCTGGATGTATTCTGATGGAAGAGAGAAACATTCTGTCAGGTCAGTAGCTGATGTTAGACACTACCTTCAAACCTATTGGACTTCAATCAAGTCACAGACTTGTCCTGGTTTGAGTGAGTACAGAACTAGTTCTGTTTCTTCTAACTAACTGCCCTGTCTGAAGTTAGCAGCATGTTTTCACAGTGTCTGCTCCTGACAGTGATAACACCCTGTGTTTAGAGTTAGTACCAAGGATTGGCATGCAGACCAAGGCCACTGCTGGATCCTGTGCACCACACTGGGGGTGCAGAAAGCGAAAGGCTGCACCTGCAGGGAGGAGCAGCAGGACAGGTGACCCCAAACTGACCAGCGAGGGATTCCAGCCTGTCTATGTCATAATCAGTATAAAGCAGAGGGACCATGAGAGTCAAGCTCTTTTACACACCAGAACACCAGTTTTGTTGGGTATTTTGTGCCCACTTCATGTGAAGCTGTGTGCTGAACATCCCACCTCTTGGGATTGGGCCACAAGAGAGGATAGCAACATGGAAAGGATTGTGGTGATTTCACTGGTATACTGACACTCAGCTTTTTATCACAGTGTCAAACTGCAAGACTAAATATTGGGTTGAGGAGTGACCAAGACATGTTTGACAGCTAGCCAGTTAGGGGTGACACTCTGCTGATGCTAACAAGCTGGAGAAAGCATCAGTCAGGGAGGAGAGGCTGAGATGAGAATTCTGACACTTCTTGATCAAGACTTGTGACTTGATGTTGCATCTTGCTGTGGCACTGAATCCTTTTTTTCTTCTTAGATAATAATTTTGCAGCATGCTGGGAAGGATTTATGAGCAGTCTGGTAAGTACTTTCTGTGTGTAGATCTTGCCCCATAAGCTGTGAATCTACCATTTCAAGGCTTCATTAGCCCTGGAGGTTCAAGTTGTTCAAAACACAGAGATGACAGGTACAGCCCATACATGAACCTTGCAATGATGGTTCTTGCAAAGCTACACAAACTATTTGGTGGTTTACAGCTTGATTGCAAGACATCCATTTTCACTAACAGAACACCAATGATTCATGAGTAGTCAACTGGAGATTAAGAAGACAGGTTTCAGACCAGATTATTGGAAATCTAATCAATACAGCTAATAAAGTTTAAAAAGCAATTTAATGAAATTCAGATGTTTAGCTGATTTAAACTAAGCCTGAGTCACCACTGGCTGTACTGGGTAGATCTTCATTGATTATAGTGGGAACTTATCTACTATAGTAGATACCTGATGTACTCATAGACACTCTTACATAGATATCTAAAGCTAGGTGTCTTAGTCTGGAGTTGAATCTTACTTTACCTTTCTGGATCATATCCTGACATAATTAGAATCAGCAAAGGATAAAAAAAAAATGAAAAAAAAAATCTAGAAGTATATTTCCTAAGCTTATTTTCAGATCCAGATATAGAATACCCAGTGTTGTGAAATTCCATACTTTCTGTAAAGACATGTCCATTAGTAGACACCATAAGAAAACAAAACAAAAATAGTATATCTGACTAATTATTAAAGTGTCTGTATATATCCTTTGGCTTAAATATAATTTAAAATAGAAAATTCTGAATTTAACTATTAGAGCAATCAAAACCTTAATTTCAACTTTTGAAATTAACAGCAATAAACCTGAAGCCTGCATTTGAAAAGAATTTTTATCTTTATCTAGAGCTGTATCTATACATAACTGGAGGACAAATACAAAGTAATATAATTATTTCCTAATAATTCATCATTGTTATTTTTCCCTCTGGTATTTTGGAAAGCTATGGTTTTAGGCTTAAGTATCAAGAAAAAGAGCTTCTTTATGAGAAGCATCAGTTTTTTGGCTAAATATTCCAAATATTTCATACAGAAATCTGTATGAACTCTGCTCTAAAATCTACCATAACACTTTCTAGGGTGTACTTTGGGCACCTAACATGCTTGGTCAAACACCTGGGAGGCTGCCTAGTGCTCGCTAAGTGTGACTTTGCTGAGTGGTGAATTTTGGAGCTCATGTTCCCCTTGTCATGAGCAGAGGGAGAGCTCTGGGCTCTGTCTTCCTGCCTGCCAGCTCAGTCTCTCACTTCATAGACATGCGCAGAGGGCTGAAATATTTTTTTCCTTGAAAAGCATATGATAAATAGTCATGACATCCATCAAAGGAAGGAAGATATTTTTATCTTTTGCTCAGGCACACAGCCTGGGAAGTCTTGTACAATATAACAGAGGAAATCTGCAACAGAATAGGAAAATAACTTTTGAAACCCTGAGTCACAGCTCAGTGCCATGCCAACAACATGCTTTTCCTTCAGGGAAAGTTTCCCTTTTTTCCATAAGATTACTTTCTTGTCCTGTAACATTAAGGTGATGTTAGTTCCTTGGGTTTTCATATTTCTGTTATTAAGTTACTGTTAGTCAGGCAAAGAATATATAACAAACAAAACCACCTCCACATGTCAGTAATGTAATAATTTGTTAATTATACTGAGAACAATCACTTTAAATCTGAGGTGGTGCATTTTTCTAGTTTCTAAGTGGGTAAGAAGAATGATTAATTCTAGCATGGGAAGAAAGTTAAGTATAGGATAAAAATTAGCTGTTATCTATATATTCCACAAGGAATGAGAAACAAGCAAGAACCTTGCCAGTCTGATAATGAGTCTGTGGGAGGTGGAAAATATCACTGCAGAGTTCAAAAAAAACTGATCTAAGCCATGACCTCATGAACTCCTATTTCATAGCATTAGATTTTTCTCTTTTAAATGGGCATAGTCATCGAATCATAGAATGTACTGGGTTGGAAGGGACCTCCAAAGGTCACCTAGTCTAACACCCCTGCAATAAGCAGGGACGTCTCTAACTAGGGCAGGATTCTCAGGGCCTCATCTACACTGGCCTTGAGTGTCTCCAGGCATGGGGCCTCCACCACCTCTCTGGGCAACACATTCCAGTGATCTGTCATATCACCCTCCTATTAAAGAACTTTTCCTAATGTCTAGCATAAATCTACCCTTTTCTAGCTTAAACTCCTTGTTCTGTCACTACAAACCCTTGTGAATAGACCCTTCCTTTGCTTTCTTATAGGCCCCTTTCAGGTACTGGAAGGTCTCTATAAGGTTCCCCCAGTGTCTCCTCTTCTTCAGGCTGAACAACACCAACTCTCTCAGCCTGTCCTCATAGAAGACATGCTTCAGCCCACTTCCCCAGCCTGTCCAGGTCCCTCTGGATGGCATCCCATCTGTTTGATGTATCAACTGCACCACCCAGCTTAGTACTGTCAGCAATTTTGCTGCAGGTACACTCAACACTATTGTCTATGTCATTAATGAAGATATTAAACAACACTGGTCCCAGTATGGACCCTTGAGCATCATTTGTCACATTTTTCTATCTAGACATCAAGCCATTTACCACTACTCTCTGGGTGTGACCATCTCTTTTGTCCAACGTAGTGGACAATGAGGGAGGTGAACCTTTGTGATCCCCTGAACAGCATTGTTGTGGCACTCACAACAATGACTTAGAGGAACAATAACAAAACAATTTAGTAGTTCTCCCTAATCAAACAAGCAACAAACGGTGCAGATAAAGAACTTATTTTTGTAGGCAATAGGAGCATATAGCCAGCTCTGTCCTAGGCAGAAGGAAGAGTGCATATGAAGTTTCTAGGTATGTGGCAAGTTAATGGTCCAATTTGAGTCTTACTTGGCATAGGTCTCACTGATGCATCTAACATGCTGTCCCAAAGATAGTACTAGAGATGTTCAGAGTCCAGAGGAGTTGTTGAGACACAACATGGGTGAGAAAATTAGTTCCCTGTTTACCTCAAAGAATGTAATGCACATGCTCAATGCCCCTTTCTTTTGTAAACTGGCAGGTTGTACTCACAGAAGTAAATAGGAGGTGCAGATGGTTGCCTTGAGTTACCTTAACAGATCCACAGAAACCTGCAGAGTTTTCCTGGCAGGAATATGTTAAACATACCAACTTGCAAGAGGTGACAAATCAGTAGGAATCTTGTTGCAGTTTGTGTGTGAAACCTTAGATTTCAAGGTGCAAAGTCAGTTTTGCATCATGTCAACCTACCTTTCAGAAAAAAGTTTCAAAGACTATAGGGTGTCTTTACATGGAAAAATCTATCTGATATTTGGTAATCTATTAATCTGAACAGAGTTTCTGTCTTTCAGACTTTTTGATTCATATGTCAAAAGCAGGGCTACAATGTAAAGGTTTATGACTAAAGCAAGGTAGGTTAATTATGAACCAATGGTGTGAATCCTATGTACCCTAAAATATGATTTAAGATTTATACAATGGCAATTAATTAATACACAGGCTGGATTAAGACCAGGTAAAGGTGAAAAAATGCTGGTGTAACAAAGATGATAATTTATTGTGGTTCTATAAAACATCTCTTCTGTTTCTCTGAAGGACCTATTGAATTTATGGTTCCAGCATTTGATTTACCATTCAACAACCAAAACACACAACACCAACAACCTCTGTGTTAGGAAATTATTGTCCCATGATGGGTTTTGGCTAATCCATAAGTCACCCAGAGCTTCCCATTTTCCTCTGCACAGCCCACGTGCTGCTCTCAGCATGCAAAGGCTAGGAAAATGCCAATTAAATCCATCTTTGCATTGTCTTGCTTTTGAGTGCCTACAGTATTCAATCTGGTCACAGTTGACATTGTTGAGCTTTAAATGGGGGTTATCTTGGTGAAAACCTTTTGAAGTGGAGAGGTTTCAGTGTTGTATTGAAATACCAGCTGTCATCATGAAATTTAATGTATTATTTCCTCCTAATTGACAACAGACAAAATCTGATATTGCAGGCTGAAGTTACATTCTTTGCCATGCTCTGTGCTAAAGGTCACTTTCAAAACCTGTCAGTAGATTTTTATTTAGTAATGAAGAGATTTGATGTCCAAATGGCTCTGGAAAATGTTACCTTTTCTTTGACAATTTTTTGTTTTATGCTCTTATTACTTCTGTTATTTAAATAACACTTTATCCATTCTATAGGAAGGGAACTGGATCCAACTTTTGTGGTGTGTGGAGAGGATATTTCTGCTGCTTATTTCAAGTACATTGACCTCATTTATCATATAAGGGACCTTCCTGTAAGTAAGGTAGGTGGAGATAATTTGCCAGCAGTTGAACTGGGCACTGAGCATCTCAGGTGTGAACACCCACACGAACTGGGGAAAACAAAGCAAAATACTTCTCCATTTGTTCTCAACTGCCATGTTCCCAAGTCCTTGCTGCTATCCAAGGTAGGTTATTGTGGCAATTTTGACCTGGACCATGGTGCTTTACATGCCCCAAGTGATGCCACCTTTATGGTTTTGTGTCTCCTGCTGGGACTGGTGAGATCAATGCCCCCCATGTGGCATTTTGGTATGATATTGCTCTTCAGAATACCCATCATATGAAGAAGATCCTTCTGCAGTGCATTGGGAAGAAAGAGAGTGAAGGAATATTGCCAAGCTGCATCTGGAAAGCAATGCTAAGGCAGAAAACCATTTCAGGACAGTCTAGCACTGGATGGGCTAAGTGCAAGAAACCATTTCAACTCCTAGTAAACTAAGCACTTTAAGCAAGTGCTAAAGGGACTCAAGGATATTCTTAAATGCTACCCCAGGTTGGGAATAATATCTGACAGATACATATATATAAGAATAAGGATTCTGTAACCTCAGCCAGAATGCCAAAGTGCAGTCAAAACCCAGTGTGATAAAAGNTTCCTCCATGCCTCCCTCAGAAGGTTTCCCATTGTAATAAAAGATTCTCTTTGAATTCTTGGCTCTTCTTTTCAGGTTTGCTACACTAGATGTTTTGTAAGACATTCAAATAATATGCCAAAAGGAGGGTACATCCTAGTGCCACTGTGAGTTTGGACTCATACAATGCTTACATTGTATTTTTTAATTCTTCTGGAGGCAATATCCATAAATATTGATGGGGCATACCTGGTGATTTGAACGCCATGACTGCAACCTCAGGTGGAAATTTGCATCTCTTAGCACAGATGAAATCTGAGTATCAATCAATAAATCAATGCAAAAAGGCCCTAAATTGCTGTAGATATCAACTATTTATTTTTGGCAGTAGTCTAATCTATATTGAAAATACAAATAATGGCTCTTATCCTTTATGTGAAAACCTCTCTTTTTTGAATTCAAGAAGTATGATATAAAAAAGGGAGTTAGATGGAGTAAGGCTGTAACTCACACTCTGTCAGTGCAGGGCTGCTTTATATTGAACATTTATTGAAGTTCTGGGCATTTAAATGTGAATTGAACAAAAGATGGAGTGCACACCATTTTTCCTTGAGATGCCATTTCCCAGCCAAATAGATGTCAGTGTCAGGGATATTTGCTGATTCCTTGATATTTTCCCCCTAATTGGATTCCATTACTCCTAATTATATAGACTTTTACTATTCTAAAGGATTAATCTTCTTTTAAGGAATGTACAGAGGCATTAGTAGCAGATATATTTCTTTCAATAATAAGCTATGCTGTTGCCAGTTTCAAATGGATGTACTGCTCAGTCTATGAAGACTGACTAATTAAAGATGTCATGCCAAATATTTGCAATATTTGAAGCAGGAATTCACAGAGCATTCACTGTAACAGTGGGATGTGTCCCAAAGCTTTAAAGAACAGTAAGAAATATAAATCCCATATGGCTAAAGGAACTTTGTCACTCTTAACCAGCTTTCTCCTCATTTGAGCCCTCAGCCTTCAGAGTTGAAATCCTATGCAATTTTGTTCTGAAACCATTTGATTACTAGATTCAGGATAGTCTCAGTGAGCTCACAAAGAGAACCCTTTTCCTAGCTCAAAAATAACTCCCAGCCCACAATATCTCCTGAAGCCCACTTCTTTTTCTTAGGACGTGTAGGCTCATCTTGAATATTAATTTTCCATTTAAAGATTGCGTTGGGCATTCCTGGTCGGGTGTATGCAGCTGGGACTGAAGGGTGACCTGTGTATGATGAAGACCACTGCTGGAGATAGCTGGCAGCCTGGGAGAAGGAAAACAAGCTGTGTCATGACCAAGGAGAATAAAATCCCATAACAAAAATCATGCTCCTCCTGCTGAGGACATGATGATGCTGATGGTTTGTCATGATGCCTCCTGCATTAACTGCTTCAGGGGCAGGAAGCTGTCAGACTGTGTTCACCATACTATGGTGGAAGGACAAGCATGACACCCAAGAAAAAGGATCCATATTTGTAGGCTTTCTTGTATAAAAATTTTAAGGGTATCAGAGGGGTTTTTTTTTGTTTTTTTGTTTGTTTTTTTTTTTAATAATTTGGACAATGAGTGTTGGTATTCCTGCCACTAGACTAACAGTAACTGCTTTTTTTTTTCCACTGTTAAAACTTACTGGCTTGGCAGTAAAATTTTATCTCCTCATATATAGGGTGTTTCCTTTTGCTCTTAAAATCTTTGAGAATAACAAAGGAACAGATAATAGTCAGACTTGTGCTGGCACATTTGTCAGGTGAGGCTCTGAGGAACAGACTTGAGCCTTTTCATCTTGCCTGTCTCCTGCAAGCTGTGGGCTCTGGTGGAAAGATTGTTCTTTGTTTCACTGGACCTTGTCCAGAAAGTGTAGTACCACTTCAGACTTCAAAACTGCCAATAAAAGAATGTCCGTAGGGAAATGCAGGGCTGGAGAAAACTCACAGGATTATTCAACATAATCCTCTCTTCTGAAGCAGCATGAAAATTATTCACAGGTGAATATAAGCAATCAGATAGTCATCAGAAGCCTTGAAAGAAAGCATTTCTACAACTTTCCTAAGTGGTATTTCACTTCTCTGTGTCCATTAAAGTATTTGTCGTCATAGCCAGGCTATTTTTATGCCTTTGAAAATTAGGATTTTATATACTTGTCCAGGTTTTCTGAGCTGTGGGCAGCTCCAACAGAGTACTCTAGCTCCAACACAGATCAGTTACAAAACTCTAAATCTCTTGAAAATGTAGTCACAGATCAATGTTAAAATGAACGAACAGTCCATTTCAGTGAATCTACTGCCTAGACAAAAATACATTCATATGCACTTTAAATTACCAGCCCAGGTTTCTAAATGACCAACTCTGCCTCTCCAACCTGATGCACCCTACTTGCTCCTCTACGTATGCTTCAAGTACTTAAGTCAGTATGATACCCATTATTTCACTTTTTTCCTTTTATCACACTTCACTTCCCATTTCCCTTTCTTTCAGTCACTTAAACCCATCTGACCTCTGCATCACATCTGTTGTCTCACCCTGCTCTTGCAGCCAAGCCTGAAGTGCACGTCTCACACCTACTGCTTTTGGCCCAGAGGCAGCTGCTGCTGCCTATCACTTTGAAGAGGTTCACTTAAGTATTTGATATTTGTATGTACACAATTGATCCAGGTAATATTTCTCCAGCCTTTTTAGAAGAATGTGTCTGAAGACAGTTTCTGAGCCCTTGCTAAAGCAAGATACATTATATCTACTGTCTCCCTTTAATCCATTATGCCAATTATATTGGCAGACAAGGACATTAGATTGGTTTGACATCATGAGCTCTTAACACACTCAAGTGGGCTGTCTTTTATCATCTTACTGTCTTCTGCTGCTTTTCAACTGATTGTTTAAGAGTTTGTTCCAGAATCTTTCTGGGAATTGAAGTCAACAGCTCTGTAATTCTTTTGATCCCTCCCCCACAACACCCGACCCCCCTCTTTATAAAGATTCTCTTTCCAATCCTTTGGAACTTCTCTGGTTAAAACTTAATAGATTTCTGAGAATGTTCTTGAGCCCAAAGGGATAAAAATAGTTTGTCCTAATTCCTTTTCCCTAGTGTATATAGTGAAAGTCATAAGACCCTGTTGAATTGAATAAATTAATTCACTAAATATTGAACCTCTTTTTTTTTGGCTTACTTTCCTGCTGATTGTTAAATTTAATTTTGTTAAACCTCAGCAAACTAATTTTCGGAAGAGTGAAGTCCAGAATATAAACAGGTTTTCTGCATCACTTGTTACTGCTCTTTTTCCTGGTCCTCTATCTTTTTAGAGCAAGAGACTTCCTTTATTATGTGTAGAAATTTATTTTATTGTCTGGATTAATAGCAATAACTATACAGTGTGAAGAGTCCTATTGTCTGTTAGGCATAATAACTGACATTGTGCCATTTAACACTCACTTTGGATCTCTCAGGTGGATAGATTGCTTCTATCTTTGTTTCTTAAAAACTGGCATCACTCACAAACCCAAAATTAATGTACATATTTTTAATATTTTAGTCAATATTTCATATAAATCTGTGTCAGAAATAGTTAAAAAATTATCTCTCAAGTGGAGAGAAAAAGTGCCCTATATGAGCCAGAGAAGATATTTTTATGGAAAGTTCTAATCCCTTTAAAATATTACTTTATACTTATGGAGAACTTTCCTCCAAAAGATCTCCAGATGTTTTAGAAAAGCTACTTGACTCCACTGTGATGAATCCTATGAGGTAGGAGGGAAACACCTAAAACTTTCATCAGAAGAATCAAGCACAAAGGATAAATAACTTACCTATGGATACACAGAAGTCTCCAAAGGACCAGGATTAAAAGCCATACTCTTGTCTCCCAATCCTTTGTCTTGATAGGCTTCCTCAGTATAAATAACTGCTTATAGTGAAATTGCCTTCTTTAAAATGGAGTAATTGCTTTATTCTAATAACATCAGAAAAATGGTGAGTAAAGAAAAAAAAAAAAGAAGAAAATACCTTCAATATTCACCTATTTATAACAAGTCCTTTTACTCTCTTTTCAAGGACTTGGTCAATAGAGAGGCTTCCATGGGCATTCAAGTTTTCCCTCTTTTAATTAGAACATTGTTATTACCACTGTTTCCTTAGCTTCTAAGACTAATTTGAATTCTTCCCCATCCAGTTGCTTGGCAAAGATTGTGAAGACTTAGTATCATGATGAGGTTCTGTATGCAAAATTTTCTGAATGACAAAGCATAAGGCAGTGTTGTTATACCTGTCAGGTTTTTTTTTGTATAGCAGTACCCATGCAGACAAATGTCACATTATCTCTGCACCACAGCAGGATTCATTTGCTTTGCTCCTTCACTCCCATGAGCAACGTTTTCCTGCATTTTGAACTGAAGGGAATTATGTCCTTATGAAAGTATGTTTAAAAAGGTTGCAGTGTAACAAAAAGTTTACCTCTCCAAGTAATAATAATAAAAAGGCATTCCAATAATAAAGTTGCTTAGCAACATGATACAGAGCTGAAGCAACTGCTGGAGTCCATTTGAATTGACAAGGGAATCTGCAGATGAGTGTTGGAGCCATCCTAGTTGACAGCTCTGGCAAGCAGCTGGAAAAATGGAATGACAAAACCTCAAAACTACCAATAGAGAGGGTGGGATGAGTGGTATGGTGGCCTCCCGTAAAAGTAAAGAAAAAAAAAGAAAAAATAAAAGGTAAGAAAAAAAAAAAGGAAGAGCAAAAGAGAAAAAAAAATATCAAAAATGAAAACCAAAGATGATTAGGACTCCATTCAAACAGCTACTCTGGCCAGAAGATATAAAAATGTACGTCCCTAAGAAATGATGGGAAACACTTGTGCATGGCAGATGTGAAGTGACATGAATGAAAAGATGTGGATATGTGCATTTGCAGAACTCAAAATTCAGTTATCCTTGCACACACTGATTCTGTGACTTGAGAGGGAGCTGGGACTTGCCTCTGCACAGCAGACATCCAGCCAATAGCTGGACATGCTTTAGTGATCTGTGTCCCTGCTCCACTACTCTAGAATGGGAAGAGCATAGGAGAGGTAAAACAATTTAAAGCGTGTTTGTCTATGCTCTGTAAAATTGATACTCTTAAATATTCATGTTCATTTGAATAAACAGGAAAACAGAGGCCATATCAGTAGTTCTCAATGTGCACACCTTCAAGATCACAAGTCAATCATCCCATGCTCTAAACTGTTCCAGAACTACCAGATCATCTTCAGTCTAGATGTAAACATGCATGTAAACATGTATGGAGAAATAGGATGAGAAGCTACTCCTAGCAGTTGCTGTACTGGTTAATCAAATGTAAATCTGTTAAACAGTGGATCCCCAAATGGGTTTGCTTGCTTTTTTTTTTGTCATATGTTGGATATACTATGTGAATGTCAAAGCCCATTTGCTTCCTTCTCTGACTATTCTCTCCTGGTAGACTTCGATCATGATGTTTTGTCCATGATTAATTCTTTCTGCTGTACCTGGGTGGCTGGAATAATCTGTACCATCTGGGTGTAGGTGAGTAGACTTTTCTAAAACCATCCCTTTGCTTTTTACCGAATGTGATCTGTGGTTATACAATATATGAATAGTCAGCATTTAGGAACATCTTACTGATACGAATCATTGTGGTACACACATTCAGTGACATCTGTTGTCAATATTGATCCTACAGGATTCTCACAATATTGTCAAATTCAATATTCCTACTTAGAAAGCCCTTGCTGGTCCGAGCCAAGGATCTGAGGGTATGTTGGCTTTGCACAGCAGAACTCAGTGAGGTGGTTCCACACCTTGAAACCAAAGAAGCTCTCAGAGGGGTGGAAAATAGGTGTGGTAACATGACAGTATGTCAAAGATGACAATTTTCAGGACACCAGAGTGGATGCACACCCTGGCAAGGATGCATATTGGCTCCTGCAGAGACACCTCACTTTGCTTTGCTTCAAGTAACCACAGCCTAAAAGGTCACCTACTGGTCTGTGAAGACCAACTTATTGGTACCCTTCCTCAGGTACAAGCAAACTCAGTAACCCATCTGTTCAGTGCAACTGTTCAGTAGACGAAGGTTTCTCAGGGGTTGCTTTGAACAAGATCTGTTAGAAACGATTCACTTTATAGTTATTGTTTTAATGCCCTCAGTTTTCTAGAATAAGTATATATTTGTCAACCATATTTGTCAGTCTGGAAGTCTATCCTGTCTTAGAGAAGTAAAAGGCTTTAAAGCTTCAAACTTGGCCAACATTACTCATGTCACCCCGTGCACTGATGGCTGGTACTAGGCATTGGGATGGCAAGAACAGGACAGGCACTTCTACAGAACCAAATTTCACTGCTCACAAGAAGCAAAGCTGAGTCAAGCATGTCTGGTTCCTGCTAGTGTGTGCTACTGCTGGGGCTACTTTCCCTGCTCATAGCACTGAGATTGATGATGTACTGTGTGATAACTTCTGTTTTCTGACTTAAAAATGGTTTCTATGGTCATGACATCTCTGGTCATTTTATCCAGCAGGTATCAGTTTTAATTTAAAAGGTGGAAGCTGTCATCTCATGCTAGCAAAAATGTTTCATTTCAAAGTTTATTGCATTTCTAGTCAGTTTTTTGAGAATTGAGGGAATAACATGTCCTTGCCTTTCCTGGTCCTCTGTCTTATTTCCCTCGTGATATGCTAATTTAAGTGCCCTTCTTTTTGAATGCTACACTCTAAATCTGCTGCAGCCTAGGATTGCTGTACATGCTGGTCTGATACACTCTAGCTCTTTGGGGTATGTCAGTGCCAAAACCTGTCATCTTTGCCTGTTCCATATACCATGTTAATTTCTCACAAGTCTTTAAGTTAAATGAATGGAGATATTTGTAGAAGTGTTGTGTTTTTGTTGTTGTGTTGTTTTGTTTTTAATTCAGTTGTCACCTCTCTTTTAGAAATGCTCTTCTCTTAGTGTTGAGGGAGCTCTCAAACCCAGATATAGGGATGGGCCAGATAGTGCCTTAGATGGAAAAGGGCATATTGAATGAAGTGGAATATAATAGCAGTTTACAGGCTACTGCAGCAGCTCTCAGGTGGTAATCCCANCAGTGGCACAGGCTCCCCAGGGAGGTGGTTGAGGCCCCATCCCTGGAGCTATTGCAGGTGAGGTTGGCCAAGGCTCTGAGCAGCCTGGGCTAGTTGAGGGTGTCCCTGCTCCCTGCAGGGGGCTGCACTAGATGCCCTTTGGAGGCCCCTTCCAGCCCTAACCATTCTATGATTTATTAACCACTTTAGAACAAACTAAATGAACAGAATTGCTAAGGAGAGGGCAGAGACATCGGCTATTTTATCAGGACATGCTTCAAATAGATAACAGTTTTCAAAAGCCATCTGAGAAAATGACCTACATTTTCTACATTAAAGTCATGAGAAAAATAGCCAAAATGTGCCGGGTTTTTGGTGAATATTCAAGGGGAAATTAAAAGATCCTTTAGTGCTTTCTGAAGAGAGAACAGGAAAATTCATCTTTGCTGGCCTGCCAATAGAAGTGACTAAAACCTGAAACTTCATGCACAATACTGCCAGAGCTACAAATGCCAAAAAAACGCATTTCCAATGCTGGTATCTGACTTATTAGTAGGACTCCCTCTGAGATGAAGACAGCATGCCATCTAGTCTTTATTGGAAATTACATTTATAGATACATAGCTTTATATAGTAATATCTTTTTGTCTCCTCTGTGACACATCAACTACTTCTTGTCATATCAGTCTCTTCCAGAAGTAGATAGAGATGTTTCTCTGTTGCCTTCCATACTCAGAAAAATGTTACAGCTATTACCAGAGACTCTGATAACCCTAAAACAGCACTGAAAGGAATCCTTTCATTCAAAGAAATGGCAATGGTATCCCAATAGCTTAACACAGTTGTACTGAAATATTTTTGGTTTTGCCATGAAATACAATTCTTATTTTATAGGATATCCATTTTCTAAGCTTTCTAACTTTTCATAAATTAAATAAGAATTACTGAAACACCTGGCAAGAACTCTTTAACAAAGTATGAAACAGATAGATAGGGACATCTCTTTCTTTTCAACTCTGGATTGAAAACCAAGGGTAGACAAATTACCTTCTAGTTTGCTATAATTTTCAGATTATAATGCATAACATTTTCATCACCCTGTGTGTAAATGCATCAAAGAATCAAAGTTCTTATTGGAGCCACAACTGTCATTCACAGCAGCACATGTGAACATGGGCTTACTGTCTCATATGAGAACTGGGGTCCTGTCTTCCACAGCAGAATAATAGTTTTGTTCACTGTTCAGCTCCTCTGTTAATTTTCTAATGAAAGCGGATTCAACATAAAAGATGAAGATATTCTCAACATTACAGAAGGCCTGAATGAAAAATTTGCAAACAGTATTCTGTTGGTTTTCCTCATTTTGATTTAATAACTAGGTATGTCAAGAACTGGAAATGCTCAGGTTTGTGAATGTGCATTTATTCCTGATTTTCTGTAGCAAATAATGCTTGATCTACTGGCCATTAAATAAATAGATTGTTAGGAAGTAGGTTCATTCAGCTTCATGGTTAGGAAATTAGATAGAATTATACCACACAAAGGAGTTCATGGAGACAGATTAAAAATTATGTTAGAAGAGTATTATCAAGGTTTCAAAAATCTGGAAACACCAAATTTCCTCTCATGCATATACATTAAGATAGCTTCCAACCATATAATTGCATGCTATTTTTCCCTGGGCATTTGCCTCAGTGCTTAGAGAGCCTTGGTTTCACAATATGTGGATAGCCATCACAGTATCTGCTAGTAAGTATCTTCTATTGCAGTCTAAGCACATCAGTTGTTTTTTCTGACTGTACTGGGAATCATTGGAGCATGTTATTTTCTTCTTCATGTTATAGACTTGGGTAGGGAAAATTATGAAAACTCAGAGGAAGAGGTTACATGTTATTAAGGCAACCAAAGAGCAGTCAGTTATACTGAGTGTGTTTGTATGTGGTAGACACCAGTGTATTTGGTTTGCTGGTGTCCAGAAGGGCCAGATGCATGGGTTGGAAGCTGCAAGCTCATCTGGATGCAGGAGTGTTCACCAGACAGGGAGCCTCCAAGGGCAGCTGTGGTTTGGATTCAGTGCTAACTTACAAGGGCAATGTGAATGTGAGGCTGGCAGTAGCTGTCTGGGTAGAAACAGTCAGAGCAGCTCTGAAAGAAGTTGTCAGTGAGCGTGGGCTTGTCAGCTCAGCAGCACAGACATGGTCTGTTTGTGCTTCCTTCTGCTTCTCCCTTCTTGTTGCTGGAGGTACTAAGGGAACAGAGTTGTATGGTCTCCAAAGACTGAGACTGTCTTGCCCTAGATAGTCTTGATGAAGAAGAGTTATAGATGACACAGAGGTTTGTATTGGGCATTTTTTTCATTTTGTTAATGATACAAAAAAATGATAATCCTATATTATGCTATGAACATAGTTTATTACTATTAAAGAAGATGCTCTATTTCTAGTATTTTCCCCCAGGGGGTTCCAAATGCCAGATACTTATGAATAGAAACATTGTCACGTTCTTGGATGGTACCAGCATGCAATGATCATCTAGTAAATGGGGTTATACATGACAGTATGGAAGTTTGTTCAGACTGCCAGTGGTTAATTCACTGGTATATGCTCTTAAGTCTATTGGATTTTTCTCAGTCTTTCACCTGAGCACCATTCTCCAATTTAATTAATTACTGACCAGTCATAGGAGTATCTTTTACCGTATTAAATTAATCACCTACTCCTTCTTCAAAGCTCAGCTGGCTTTCTAGAGCAATAAAGAGTTACTTTACTTAATCTAAGCCCTTTTGCAATGCTTATCACATTCAATCTCTCCACCAGACTACTTGTGAAGTTGACCTGGCTTCTCAAAAAAGACTTCCTCTTTCCATGGAAGTGGTTTCTGGAGTGATGCCCCATTTTCAAGGAGATAGCATAATTCTCTAAGAGCTCCTTAAGAAATTAGTCCACTTCTTAAGAAGTGGTTGAAGAAGCCTGGGCAGCAGCATCTTTATCTGGCACCATTCCATTCCCTATGAGTAATGGTCCTCTCCTCAGGCACTACTTTGACAATGGCAGTCTTGACCTTTTAATAAACTTTTCTTTCATCTCCTGGGAGGTATGTTTGAAAACTGTTTTAAATTATGGTGCTTTGCTTGACTGTGCAATGTTTCATCAGGCAAACACATAAGTCAATTAAGTATGTTAAGGGTGCTTTATTTGTCCCTCAGATTTGCATTAGGGATTACAGTTTCAAAATATAAATTGTTTTTAAAAAAATATAACAGCTTAGAATTTTCAGGTATTAATTTTTGCTGCACTTTTAGCAGAATGTGATAAACAGTCTCTTTTCCTGCAAAGTATACATGTTTTTTTAGTCCTTAGCAGTCCATTACTATAACTAGTTTTCAATGAGTATAGCCCTTTAAACACAGTTCTTTCTGGAGTTCTTCACAACTCTCTGAAGTTTCCCCAATGGTGATACTAAATTGAGGCAAACCACATTTTAGAGAGCCAATATTTAGACTGTAAAAATTCCTCACTTCAATAATTCATACTGAGCAACATTCAACTTAACAATTGCTCATTTGGATGAACAAACAAAATGGGCTGGTAGCTCAGCTGGAGTAAATTAGTGTAATATTGTTTCAGTCACTAGAGTTATGGCAGTTTAGACCAGTGGATGGTTTTGTCACACATTTTTATTTAGGGTAGTTTGGTTCTATTCCTTTTTTTTTTTTTCTTTTTTTTTTCTTTTTCTTAACATTTACTCTGGCATTCTTAACTGTAGGAAATAGCAGCATCACATAATTAACTCATTTATCCAGATAGTTCCCTTGGAAATTAGGGAGGTATGGTATTCATTTTACAGATGATCAACTTAGATACAAAGGGACACCAGCATTTCTAAAATGTTCAGTGTGTCAATGCTTTAAAAAAATAGATTTACAGAACCAGAGCAATGTTGTCTGGAAAGGACCTCTGAAGGCTTTGAGTCCACCTCCCTGCCAGTACCAGAACAGATCAACCATGGCTTTTTCCAAACAAATCCTGAAAACATGCCAGCACAGAGATTTTATAACCACTCCAGGCAACCTGAATTGCTGCACTGACCTGCTCAATTCCTGATTCCCCCTCTATTTGACACTAGTGAGTCTCCACCTTGAGTGCTGTGTTCAGTTTTGGGCCTCTCCCTACAAGGGCAACTGAGGTGCCAAATACAGGAGGTATCAGGAATTGATTTTGTGTGTTCAAAGAAGGCAATGAAGCTGATGAAGGATTTAGAGAGCCTTTAGAGAGGAGTGACAGAGGGAACTGGGGTTGTTTAGACTGGAAAAATAGAAGGCTCAGGGAATACCTTATTGTTCTCTACAACTACCTGAAAGGAGGTTCTTTTGAGGTGGTGGTTGGTTTGCTCTCTCGTGTAGCAAACAATAATACAAGAGGAAATTACCTCAGGTTGTGCCAGAGGAGCTTTAAATTGGACATTAGGAAAATTTTCTTCTCTGAGAGTCATGAGCCACTGGAACAGGCTGCCCAGGGAGGTGGTAGAGTCACTATCACTGGGGTTATTTAAAAGACATGTAAATGTAGCAGTGAGGCACGTGGTTTAGTGATGATCTGGCAGT
>VYZU01081013.1:16669-37784 GCA_013401355.1 Ceyx cyanopectus | reverse complement strand
GCAAAAGGGGATTCCACGTGATTTAATGGATGGGATCCCCACAGATATGTTGAAAAAACTGGTGACTGCATGGCCAGATAAAACCACCCGTTTCCGTGGTGAGTGAGGAATCAGTGTCCCCTTTAAGACAGTCAGGATGACCCATTCATGGATTGCTCCTGTCTTCTCTAGGAGAAGTATTTTACCCTCCTTTTAAATTCTGACTCATGAGTGAGTCGAGACCGGTCTTTTCTTTTGTCTTACAGAAGCAAGATCAGATGAAAACCAAGTCTAAAGCACCCTGACAATGTATCTGTTCTGGCCCATTGTGGCCTATATTGTAATTTGTTTTGTTTTAGCACCTGGAAATGTTTGAGGACATAACAAACCAACTCTCCATTTTATTTCTTTTATTTGTATTAACAGAATCTTTTTTCAGAATGTGGCTACCTTTTCCAGGACATCAAGCTTTCTTTTTGTTGCCTCTCTAACGTCTCTTGCAGCCACCCAGGAATTGGTAAACAGACTGGTCTTGGTTTTGTTTTTCTTTCCAGTTTATTCAAGTTTGTCACCTTTTTTGTGGTTGTTTTGTCTTGTAATTGTGTGTATGTGTTTTCCTTTTTGTTTTTGCAATTACTTCTGAAAAGGAAAACCATGATCAGACTCTTGTAGTCTGTGTGTGCTGATCCTTATCAAAAGGTTCTTTTTCTAGGAAGTTTCACCTAGCACCCAACCTTGTGCAAGGTTTGAACAAAACAGTATCTCAGCCCTCGTGCTGGATTGGCCTAGTGAACACCCAGTGATATATTGTGGCAATTAAGGGTACTTAAATGAAGAGATAGTAAAAGCCTTGTACCCTTTAAGGGTGCATCCTGAAACTTTTAAAAAAAAAAAAAAGACACAACACAGAGTTAAAAAATGAGGTAATTTTTTTTTTTTTCGTCCTGTACCAACTGACAGCTCTAGGACCAAGATGTCCTAAATGTCCTGATGTGGATCTCCTTCTAGACTCCCAGACATTAGTTGACTCAGACTACATTGTTATAGTCATAAAGGAAGTAGTGAGTTCAGATTTTTATTATTTACATTTAGCTCTTACTGCTTCTTGGCATCACATGTCACAAGCCCTAATTGCATCTGCCTTTAACCAAAAGCGAGCTCACCTTTTAGGCCTCTCCTACAGCCCATCACTTTTTTCAGGCAGTTACAATATCTTATTTTCAAACTTGTAATTTCCTCAGCTTTCAAAAATCTTCTGTCTCCCAAACACATAAATTGTTGTACTGGGGAACAGTAGTATGGTACCTCAGATAAAAATGAAAGAACTGCTGACACTATAGTGACTGTATAACCATAGTTATGATCAAGAATACAGCATCACTTGAATTGATGCTGTTTCACGGTTAAAAAAATGAAATTTACGAGGTTATGTACAAAATAATAGAAGTATATTTAGGTATAATAAGAATAGTAACATCTTGCCTTTGACTCCTGAAAAAAAAATAAAATACAACCACAGCTCCAAGTAACCAGACAAATACATATACATGGTCTTTCAAGATTTCTTACTTGCCTGTATCCCATACTGTTACTAAACTGGGCAAAAAAACTCCAAACATTAACTGAGAAAAACAAAAATTAATGTCTACACGGACATTGTTTGACTATGTTTGGTTCAGTCATAATTAATTTACAACTTAGCATAATCTTCCCAGAAAATCAAAGCTAAAATTCAGTCAAGTTTTAAATCCCAGATTTTATCTATAGCTGTTTTGGCTTGCAGATAAGAAAATCATAGTACAAAGTAGCACTACGAGAGTTATTAGGGGAAGAAAAGGGTGCCAAATTAACATATATATATTTAATTCCTCTAAAACCAGAATTGTCTCTGTTAATTACACTCACTTAAGGTATCCAGTGGGTTTTATTTGGTAAAAAAAAACAAAAACAAACCTGAGACAATATATCCTTCAATATCCTTCAGCAATGGCCAAAGAATTAAACTGTCTCCAAATGTGACAGCACACTACATGTACAGTAGGAACATAAGAGAACTGAATTGCTGGATACAGACTAGATACTGAAAAACTATACCACACCCAATATGGGAAGAAAGTTTAAGGATTAGATAATACAAATCATCACAAAATTTCATCCTGTGTTTCTACTGGTTGTGTCATTTATAGAGCACTAGGTGCTTTCTAAAACGTGTCCTAATCCTTGGAAGGCAAAGGTTTATGGGTTTACTAAAAACACAGCACAGACACTCCAGCACATTTTTAATACAAGCTTATTTGCCCCACCCTAGTGCATACTACCTTCATTCTGCTGGCAGTAGAAATTATAGCTGCTTGTCCAGAAGAGGATTTACAGTATGGCCAAAAGCTAGAATTAATGAGAGTTTTTCTTTAGTTACAAAGCCAAAATACAGACTGTTACCTCCAATTTCATCCTAAATTGCCTAACAATAAGAAACTGCCACAACCCTTTCTCTCAACTCCCACTTTTTACATAAAAAAAACCCAACCAAAACAAACTAGTAAAAATAAATAAAAAATAATAAAGACAAGAGAAGAAACAGCAGAGTTTATCATCCTCTCTCAGCTCTTCTGAAAAGCAATTGAAAAGCAATTCCAATCCACACAACCACCCTCAACAAACTCCAAACAAACCAACAAAAACCCAACCCAACCAACCAACCAACCAACAAGCCAACAGATTTCTCAGACATGTAGCACTACTGGAAAATGTTACACAATCTGTCTCGTCCCACTCAGTGGACAACAAGGGAGATTAATCTTTGTGATCCCCTGGAAGAGGCTGTCCCTGCATCCCCTGGAAGAGTGTCCCTGCCACTGGGACAGCAGAGTCACGAGAGAACAAAAAAACAATGTCTTAGTTCTTAATGAAACACTCAACAAGTGGTTTAGATAAAGGAGTTATTAAAAAGTGATTATTTTATGGCACAACTCCATAGAAGAAAGAGGTGATTAGAAAAGAGGAAAAGATGTGGGGGGTGGATTCCAAGTCTTCAGTTCTTTGGTGGTGGGTGCACCACGATCAGTATTTCTCTGTCCCTTTATACCCTCGAGGTATCTGGGTGGCATTCCCCATTTCTATAGGCAGTGTCTTGCAGGAGCCCCATGAGCCACGAGTAGTGCAGGGCCTGCCATCCACCTCCCCCTGAGTGCAATGAGGAGCCCTTAACTAAAGAAATACTCAGAAATTATCTCTTCCTTTTGTGAAAGCCCACCTGCAAGGAGCCAAAACGNTACACCATCTCACCAAAAAAAAACACCTCAATATAAAACATGCACCGTGAGGTAAGGCTGCTGCATTATGCTCTGCAGTGTTACTTACACTGCGTCAAAGCATTTCTTCTAACCAAAAGAACACCCCCTATGGTTTCTTCCTCCTCTCAAGAATCACTAACTTGTTTAGGTAACTAAACACAAGGCAGTACATCAAACACCTTCTTTATTTCAAAATTGCTGAGTCATGATAGCAAAACCAAGTAATCTTTAAAAATAAAGTTACCCAGTAAAAACTAAAGTTACCTAGTGAAAAGTGAAATTACCATACTACTTCAAACATATCAATTATATTAAATACTAGTACTCATTTCAACAACAGTAGATAAGAATTTCTATTCCTCATAGCACTAGACAATGAAACATCTAATTCAGCATCCCCTCCACCATCAATTAACTTCTACTACTTTAAGGGCAACATACTATATTATTGTTGAATGATTAAAGAAAGCAAAAGAGACAATCAAAATTCCCAACACTTGGAGAAGATACAGTAACTCATTCTTGTACTATTTGACTGGTTGTGCTAGAACTCATGCTAATATACTATATAAATAAAACTATTTAAAGATTTTTTTGTTTTGTTATGTCTTTTTCAACAAAATCCACTTGAGGCCAAGATACTGCACATTTTTATTGCCAGGCTATTATCAGGTGAGTCTCCCTTTACATGAAAAAGAAACATGTCCATTTTGGTGCTATAGAATAAAAGGGAGTTTTATACAATGAATATTAACCGAAATGAAAACAATTAAACTCCTGCTTAGGTCAGAGTCAACTTGCAATTTACAGTGAAGTAGGTTCTAAATGAAATTTTTAAAAATGTTGAGTTTAATTTTCTGAATTGTTTTCACTCAGTGTCCTACCATACCTTTAAACAGAGCTTGTGCAGAGAGCTTTTACATATCAAGTAAAAACATATTTTCTGTGGAAAACTATTCTTAGGAGTTACACTTTACAAAGGTCAAAACATTTTGATGTGAATCAGGGTAAGAAGCAGCTTCATTATTTCACTAAACACTGACCTGTTTACAGTGTGAAAGCAATTTTAGTCAGGTGTTTCAAAGACATAACATAAAACACATTTTAATCAAATACAAGAATAGGGAAATGGGTTTTTGTAATTAGTTGTAATTTAAAGTTATTACTTCATATTACACTTTGATTTTATAATGCGGTATAATAACTTCTGACTAATTTACATCTGCTTTTGCTATACCAGAAATTATTAACAACTTACAGTTTAAGATCTATGACAGTTTATCTGGATATCTCAGTTTAACTGGCATGTGACCTTAAATTATTTATTTTCTACAAAACACTCTTTTCCCAGACTTCTGTCAGAAACAAGCTGCTAGCTCACTTTTAATTAAATCTTTCTGTTCTTACCATCTTTACCACATTTATTGTTCTGTAGTCAGAACCACATACAAAAAGTCATCCTTACTAAAAAGGGAGGAAGAGATCTTGTAATTTTTAAGATTACTTTTACAGTATCAAGATGCTTTAATCAATAATAAAATAATATATTTGGTAGCCAGATCTTCAGAAGATTGAGATTTGATTGTACTTTGCTATTATCAGAATTCTGTAGAAAGATTTTCATCAAATAAAAAAATATTTTTCATCAAATATTTTTGTAAGACAATCTGATGCACCCTACATATCCTGTACTTCGCAAATCTGCTCTTACATTCTGGAAAGTTGAAAAAAAACAACCATCTAATACTGAAAGCTGATAGACAAAACTTTCACTGTAGGAAGGACTGGAAAGGACTTTGCATCTTGAAGTTAACTTCCATAAAAAGAAACACGAATGAATAATGCAAGCTGTCTTGTACAAGATTAATAATTACATACAATAATCTAAGTAAATATACACCATCAAATACACACACCTGCTGGTAACCTCATATTCTTCATAGCTTACATTAGAGGATATTTTAGATGGTGAGAAATAGATCAAAAGAGATTAAAAATCCTAACTCATCTGTTTACACAACTATTACAATTTTGGAACAAAAACTTGATTAAACAAGCAGAGGAAAAAACCTTATGTTGCTTGTAGTAAATACCTTAAAATGTGGCCTGATCCCACAAGCATCACTTCCAAGATCTACATTTACTTTACTGTAGTTAATTACAGGGATAAAAGTTAAAAAAAAATAATGACATGAAAGAGACAGCAACTAAACAAAATTTAGGCAAACATGAGAAGGGCAAACTTGGCCTACACAGAACACCAAGTTATTCTTTAATTTGTTTTCCCATGTTTTTAATACAAATTTCATTACTATGTTGCAGATAGTTTATTTGCTGATAAAAATGTGAGATGCTTAACAACGGCCAAGGTTTTTGAGGGTTTGTGCTACAAAGTGTCTAATGGTCTCTGTTAATTGATTTCCCAGCACATTTGGCAAGCTAATATTCCAAAGACAACTGCAGTAATTCTAAGGGCTTTGATACATTTAAGTCCTTGAAATTAGATCATTCAGTATTCGACTTCTTGCATATGCTCCATTTTTGGCACTGTTCCCATATTAAAAAGGAACAGTCACAACTAAGGATAAGAAGTGAGAGGGTTTGGTCTTAAAACTTGAGTGCCTGGTCTGCCTAGGCATAATGTGGAGATCAACATGGAGAAATACTGTCCCTTTTATAAGAAGTAATTTAAAAAAAAATACAGAGGGGGGCAATTATCAGAAAGTGTATTAGTCCATTTTCAAGCACAGAAAGGTACAAATAGTCTGTAAGGTGTAATAACTAGCTCTAAATGTAAGAAAAATGTGAGCTTCACATTACTAACTTGCAACCTTGTAGACAGAGGTGTAAAAATGCCAACTCTCTTTTTGTTTGTACACCAAAAGAAAGGCACTTTCATAAATCTACCAATAGGTAGACTTATTTATGCCGGGAATACAGAAAAGGCAAGTAGTTAACTCTTTTCCACTGTTGTTCAAGGCAAAATGTCAATACCTGTAAAGGATTTTGGGCTTGAGGGAATCTGGAGATTGTTTTCTGGGGCTAATGATGACTGGTTCTTTTTCAGAACACAAGAAATTTGGAATTAACCAGATAGTATTAATAAAATCCACTAAAAATTAAAATCACTTCTGCATATAAATGATATGAATTAGTGTAACAGTCCTAAATCCTAAAGAAAACATATTTCAGCACAAAATTAAGCAGAGCTAGTGAAATAAGAGACCAAATGAATTCCACAATTCTGTATTTCACTAAGAGGACTAATAACATTTACTTTACATTCTTAAACAAATGCTATATGTAGGATTCCTTATTTGGTTATCCAATTACTAACTGTAATATATCTGGTATCAACGTATCTGATAAATATAATAAATTCCTAAATATATGAGTAGTTAAAAAGTCCCCAAAATGAAAATACTTCTTCTATAATTACAAAACCATATTTGACTCATTTACTTAAGGAAAAAAAAACCAACACTTAACCCTGTTCCATCTTGAAATACTAAACATGAATAAACATTTGTAGAGAATCCATGAGATTTTTCTCAAAGAAAACTACAGAACAGTTTTTGCCTTCACTAAATTATCTGATGATTCAGTTTTGGCTTTTTTTAGAGTACATGACAAAAGGGTTACTAAAAAGGTATTGAAGCTTTAAAAAAAAACCAAAACCAATCAAACAAACAAAACCTAACAAACTTTTTTCTTTTTTTTTTTTCCTGCTACCCTGAAGAATAACTCACTGTGTGTTCGCAGGCAAAGTTAGTTTAAGTGTTTTACTTGGAAGTTGGCATATCTGAGATTATTTCTTCTCAAAGTGCTGTGATCTCATTCACACTGCAACTAACCACAAGAGGCAACAGAAAGACTTGTATGAGTCTTTTCCAAGTGGCACATCAGATCTCCCCAGCTGCTGTAGAATAGCTTTCAAAAATCAGTATAGCACAGGAGTATTTTCCTTTACCTAGCTATCTATATCTGAATAAATTATTCCTTAAAAGTAGACTCTTTCAGTTCTCTTTTAGCTCACACAAAGGTATTAAATGGTGAAAAATTATACTAGAAAACATGTAATTTTCATTCAATACTATAAAATCACTGCATTTCATGATTTGTTTATATTTTCAGAAATAAAAAGGAGGAAACGTAAGTGCAGCCATTACCAATAGCTCACTGGATTTTTCAAAATACATGTTCACACAAACAGCCAGACATTTTATATACATCTAGCACAAAACAGGAATTAAAAATGCTAATACACCTATTAAGTGGCCGATCCAAAGTGAGACGGTGCAAAGAAAATTCCCATTTGAGAACTTCTATTGCAAAGTGGCCCTAAACAAATAAGGGAAAAGAAATACAGAGATTCTCCAGAAGTGAAATGAGGCAGGGATGGATAAACAAGACACAGAATCATAGAATTGTTAGGGTAGAAAAGGACCTTATAGATCATCCAGTTCCAACACCCCTGCCATTGTCAGGGACACCTCCCACTAGATCAGGTTGCTCAGAGCACCTTCCAGCCTGGTCTTAAAAACTTCCAAGCATGGGGCTTCCACCAACTCTCTGGGCAACCTGTTCCAGTGTTTCACCACCCTCATGGGGATGAAATTCTTTCTAATGTCTAATCATCTATCACCAAAGGCAATACTTAACTTTTTTCAGGAATGGAAACTTTTGACAACTTTTTCTGGATATGTTCCCTTTTGATAAAATTAGTATAAGTTGTATTGATGGAGACAAACATTTCTACAGATAGTCCAAATTCAATATTCATTAGAACACTACTAGCAGTTTGTAGGAAAAATATTAAAGGCTTTCTTATTATAAAACAACATTAGACTATTATGTCTTATTGCAAACGCAAATTTTCCAGAATTATTTTATATGTTTCTGCAGACTACATCTTGGCCTGCCTTCAAGCAGAGGGTCCTAAAATCACAATCAGGTCCCCAGCGGAGTGGTGGCCTCTCAGACTTGGAACTTGGTAGCCTATCTCACACATGAGACTACAAGTCCCGTGGAGCCTAATTAAAAAAAATAGAAGTGTTGCATAACATTAAGAATACACAATTTTTAGCAGACTTGGAATGTGGCACAGATGGCACTCCTTGAGCTACAGATCCTGACACCACCAAAAAGACATGTACATTGCAAGTAAGTTTTAGGTATTTCCTGAAAACAATCAAACCTGTCTACTCTCCCTAACAGTGTTGCAGGCTTCTCGATCAGTAAGTCCTACACTCAAACTTTCTGCTTTTCACCTGAATCACAAGATACAACCTCAATCCTATGCTTTTTACCTTGATAGCTTCAATCCAGCTCTAACTATGTTGAGAAATTTTTATCATAGCCCTTGTGGCAGATTAGACACCTTTGTGATTCAACAAGATCAAGTTTGTTGAACAGGACCTGCCTTTCATAATTCAAATTTAATGAACAATGGATTGGACACTCTTACCTCCATATACACTTCTACAAGAGTCTGCTGAAAAGATGGATGACGCAGTAGATAATTCCTTACACACACTTGCTCCAGCACTAATTTTTCAATTAATCTTTCAAAATCAGATCTGTTTACCAGAAGTGGCCCCTGAGCATTCCAGGACAAGTGCTATAAGACAATGCTGCAGTATTTCTTACCTCATTACCAAGGGAAACCTCACTCCCTTACCATGGAATTCTTTCATCTGGCATTTGCTTCCGGCAAGTTTAAACCACTGTCACAAATCACCCTTACAGCCTTCATGAACTACATTGGCAGATGTGTGTTCCCAGCTCCTAGTTGCCTGCCAGATCTTACATCTCCCTCTCCATTCTGAAAACTACTCTTCTTTTTAATTTCCCATTATCAGCCTTTTTTTTTTTTTCCCCTGTCATACTTTCTTTACCTCTTTAGGTCTAACTAGAATTCAGAGATTTACCTACTCCTTCTCCTGCCTTTATTCAGTTTTTGTCCTCTGCGCATTTCTTACTAGAAAGCTTCCATAACAGTACAAAAGACAGATTTATCCTTGATTGTAACATCCAGTTCTTTCATTTTCATAGAATAGTTTTGGCTGGAGAGATCATTCAAGATTAACCTTATTCCCAGCCCTATCAAAAAACACTAAACCATGTCCCTAAGCACAATGACTACCAGGGCTCTTAAACACTTCCAGGGATGGTGACTCCACCACCTCCCTGGGCAGGCTATTCCAATGCCTGACAACCCTTTCAGTAAATAAATTCTTCTTAATATTCAGCCTGAACCTCCCCTGGTTCAAATTCAGGTGATTTCCTCTTGTACTATTACTTGTCACTAGAAAGACCAGACCAACCACCACCTCACTATAACCTCCCTTCAGGTAGCTGTAGAGAGCAATAAGGCCTCCCCTCAGATTTCTCAAGGCTAAACAGCCCCAGATCCTTCAGCCTTTCCTCACAAGAGACATGCTCCAAACCCTTTACTAGTTTAGTAGCCCTCTTCTGTACCCTCCCCAGCACCTCAACATCCTTCTTGTAGAGAGAGGCCCAAAACTGAATACGGTATTTGAGGTGCTTTGGCCTCACCAAAGCCAAGTACAGAGGAATGATCCTCTCCCTGCTCCTCCTGATCACACTATTCCTGACACAGGCCAGGTTGCTCTTGGCCTTCTTGGCCACCTGGGCACACTGCTGGATCATGTTCAGCTGGCTGTCAACCAACACCCCCCGGTCCTTCTCTGCCTGGCAGCTCTGCAGACACTCCTCCCAAGCCTGTAGTGCTTCTGGGGTTTGTTGTGGCTGAGGTGCAGGACCCAGCCTTTGGCCTTATTGAAACTCATGGAATTGGCCTTGGC
Organism: Ceyx cyanopectus; assembly: GCA_013401355.1. Taxonomy (NCBI): domain Eukaryota; kingdom Metazoa; phylum Chordata; class Aves; order Coraciiformes; family Alcedinidae; genus Ceyx; species Ceyx cyanopectus. The sequence continues at coordinate 27,685 of VYZU01081013.1, read as the reverse complement.
CCAGCGATCCAGACTATTTAGATCCCTCTGTAGAGCTTCCCTACCCCCAAGCAGATCAACACTTCCACCCAGCTTGGTGTCATCTGCAGACTTAACAAGGGTGTACTCAATCCCCTCATCCAAAGCACTGATGATGTTAAACAGGAGTGACCTCAGTACTGAGCCCTGGGGGACACCACTCGTAACTGGGCACCAACTGGATTTAATGCCATTGACCACAACTCCTTGGACTTGTACATCTTCCAGTTTTTGACCCAGGAAAGCATGTGCCCACCTAAGCCAAGAGCAGTCAACTTCTCTAATAGAATAGAAAGAACCCTTCTTATATGTGGGTGTTATACTGGCTGACCTCCAATCTGCTGGTACCTCACAGGCACCTTTGCCAGGTGAGAGGAAGTAATGTGGTCCTCAAAATAATGAATCACAACAAATAAAACAAGATAACATAGGGATGAAACAATTCTAAAAAAAGAAGATTAATCATCTTTTGAGCAGGGGAATGGAAGAGTGGGAAGTGGGATTATCTGGAGGTAACCTAAAGTAACCTTAAGGCTAATTAGCATGGTAAAAATCACACCCTCAGGAGAAGATCTAACATGCTAAAGTCAGACAACTTTCGTAAAATGAACTAGTCACTAACTGAAGCATGTGCAGAATAGTTATACAATCAAAATGTGGCTAATGAATAAGAATTGTGAATCTTTGTTGTAAACTGTATAAAAATCTACAACCTCCCTGGAGAGGTGTGTTAGCTTTGTGAATTTTGCCCAGCAACCCCTTCTGTATAGAAATGTGTGAAAGGATAGAAGGTGAATCTCTCTGCTCATTGGCTCCTGCGTACCAGGCATGAACCTAAACCCAGACTGAGAGGCCCAGAGGTGGTGATGGGATACTCAAACCCAAAGTTTAACACAAATGACTGTGCATTTTTGGTTTATTCTGGTTTTAAGTTTTCATTACTGAAAATGGCTACCCTAGTCTATCCAAAATATCCCAAAGTGCAGAGTGAGAAAACATGTCATGCAGTATTTCAGACCAAACAGTCTACATTGGAAGCAACAGAAGACAGCCTTAAAGAGAAAGAGATCGAGCAACCAGAACAAGCAGTGCTAAAGAAGACTGTCTACAGTGCATACCTACTATTATAGTAATATTATTTGGAAGTTGTGTTATCTTGGCAAGTTATTTACCTTGAACTCTTCAACAATAATACTCAAGGCTTCGTGTCCAGCTTTTCTCATGTCTTCTAACTCTTGTTTATGCTTTTCCTGTACAAAAACATTTTATATTAGTTATATTAGTTATATTAGTTATATTAGTTATAACATATTATAAACCATATAGGTACCCTACACAACAATTTTAATCAGGGAATATTTTTTATATCTTTAATGAAAAAATGCACACAACCTGGCTCTTTAGATATTATATATACACTCAATTCAAGTTGGTCTTAATATTAAACTTTATTGATACCTTGAAATTTCAGAAAAAAATTTGTCCATTTTTAAAAAAGATTCTGTTACTCTGATTTTTCTGGTTTCTCAGTACACCTGTGAATGGCAGAAGTTCCAAAGCACTATCACAGTAGATGTTTATTTCCTACATTAATAAAAATGTAGAATTAGACAAGTATCTGGTTCAGCTTCCTCAGAAGACCTCACTCTTCTCCTACTCATTACATAGCTCCTTTTTAATGTTTTTAAATGCTTAAGGTTCCCAGGGAAGTCTTCTGGCATAAAACATCCTTACTGCATTTTTTCACATAAAGCTCTACTGTTTACTTTTTATTTTGTTCACAGCATTATGTGAAAACAACATGATCTTGAACATGCTAATGCTTTTCCCATTACAAAAAAAATGCTTTCCATGGTCTTATGATTCTGCAATATGACCAGCTCATTACTCGTCAGCATTTCAAGTTTATCAATGAGCAGCACCACTTTTTCTAAATCACCAGTTAAGAAGAAGAATAAAAATTTCCCCTCCATCCTCATTCGTTGTTCCTGGCACCTGTTAAATGAGCTAGTACAGCAAGTCATAGGTGCTTTAAAGCACCTTGGAAAACTGGTGTAGAAAGGCTTCACAAACATTACCTTGCCGTGATTACAGTGCAAAAGCATATACTATTGACACTACATATTTACTTCTTTTTGGACAGAATGCAAGTTGAAATTAATTAATACAATTCTAAGATTTCTAAGATCTATATGTCTGAAATAAGCAAAACATAGTGTCTAAAAAGCATGATCAGGTTTATTATGAAAGACCATAAAATACATACATTAATTTATTAAAAATAATCTGTAACTTTATATTTGATTAGAGGTTTCTGCTCTGTCATTCAGTTCCTTTCTCCTGAAAAGGCCATCTTAGCAAAAAGTTTGAAATTATAGCTACAGAAACTTCTTATCATTGATACAAATGCATTCAGTGATGTACTTCTTCATTTCTATACTAATGCAAAAAGACAAACTGTTTTTCCTGCAAACAACTAAATTAGAAGACATTTCAAATCCATTTTACATAGTTTGCTGTATACAACTACATCATGATGACTCTTCATATTGGACTCAATTTTTCTATTACATGAAGATTTTCCTATCCACAAAAATGATCAGCTCTTTTTCTTGAAAAGCATCATTTGAAAAGATAATAAATAACATTTAGTATCATAATGATTCTGTTGAGAAATTGGTAACACCTCATTTTAAGATACATGTTTCCTCCAATTTACCCATATATACATATATCTATTAAAATATTTCTACTGAATAACACAGAACTAAATCACTGAAAAAAAAACAAGTTAAACAGTATGAGAATCAGTCCATAATGGTTAATTAATATACACACGAGAGTGTGCTGTTTTATATAAAATATAGATTGGTCACTATTTCTGTTCCCACAAAAACAGAATGTGAGCTCTCCAGAACTATGACTCAGTGCCTCCCAGTACATAGCAAAGCAAGTATTTTCACTCTGTTCATACCACCAATATCCTTGTGAAAGATACAGCTGAGAACCTAAAGATAAGGAGAAGCATTTTTGTAGGAAAGAAAAATATTTCAGCTTTCCCTACATAACCAAACGAACATGCAGTATACACAACAAGCTCCCCACAGGAACCAAGGTGATGCTATCATTTAGACAAATAAGTATCATTGCTACCTGGAGTACACAACAATAGATGACTTTGAAGTGCATAATGAAGTGAGGTAGTGAACAAACCTTCATAAGCAACTTCCTAATATAATGGCAAGGACATTTCCTGCTGAGTTGGGACTGAACTCAGCCAAAGCAGAGTGTGTGTGAACGGATCAGTCTGCTGGGAAACATTCTGACTGATTAAATGTGAAGAACTATGTAACAGAAGCAGTATGGAAGAGCCTGTATTTTCCCAAAACTGAAACATAATTATAGTTGCCATATGACATGGAACTAAATGCCTCAGGTATTTATAGTGTATAACAAAGATCTCTACCCTGTCACATTTAAGACATTAATACTGCGTGAAGAACAATTATAGTTTATATCTGGTTATTTATTCTACAGGATGTTCAGACTGTCCACTGAAGAGAACATTAATAGGAAAAACAAGAGCTAATGCACATGCAAAAGAATGTATTAATTAATACTAAGTGTTGTCATTATGAATGTCCATTTTGCTAGCAGAACTGTATGATACGCACAGTGCATCTGGCTCAGGAATCCACCTGACTGCCCCCAGCTTTCTAAAACATTATACAGATAATTTGAGCCAGGGCATCTTATGTCACTGATGCTTTCCTACTTCTCCATATAATCTGAATGATGGAACATAATAGCAAGAGAAAGCAAAGAAGAAAGAGCAAAGAACAGCCTCACAGAAACTCTCAGAAGAAAATGCTGCCATTAAACAATACATTAGGGAATTCTCATGCATTTTCTTTCAAAAGCATCAGTCCCCAGATTAAATTGAATTACAACTTTGTTTATCAGGAACAAAATATTAACTTGGAAAGAGTTGCCAGCTGTCATCAATAGCTACTAATACTGAAGCCAGTTATGATAGCACAATTTTATATACTACTTATATTTCAAAATATATTAGCATTTATGAATTAATGTACCACAGTATATTACTGTATATAAATATGTATGAAGAAACTACACAAGTAGAATTTTCCTTATTTCTCTAGATAGCAAAACTGACCTACAGACTGCAATGGGACAAAAAACCAAAAAGACTGCAGAAGATGAAGTTAGCCCAACGAGTAGCAAGTCAAGCACAACTGCCAGATGGCCTGGGCAGATGAATTTGCTCCTGGCAAGAGTTAAAAAAACCCTAAAATATACACAGATTGGAAGAAGGCCGTGTAAAGAGATACTGTTCAAGCTTGCAGGGGTGCAGTAAGGAAAGCCAAAGCCCAGCTAGAAGTGGATTTGGCAAGGCATGTCAACAAGAAGAAGGGCTTCTCTAAGTAGAGATGATAAAAGGAAGACTACAGAAAATGTGAGCCCACTGCTGAAGGAGATGGTGAACTTGGTCACAGAGAACATGAAAAAGACTGAGGTACTCAATGCCTTCAAACCTCACAGTGAATAGAAATCAAAATCACCATCTATATTACCAAAATTCTAAGTGAACCGAAGATACCTTCTGTGCCCAAAATTGGTAATATTTCCATCTGTACCTCTGTTAGCCTTTGAGAAGTCACACAGAATCACAGAATTATTGAGGCTGGAATAGACCCCCAAGATCATCCAGTCCAGCCTAAGACTTAACACCACATATTTTAGAAACATAACCCATTTAAATAATGCATATTGAATTTGCAGAGTTATACTATTCACAACAGGTAATGCTGTTCATAGAACATTCCTAGAGCACAGCTTCAGTCTTTTCATCTGTGTTTAAAAACCCAAGACAACTACAAAGAAACTTGACACTCAGTCCAACAGCTTCAAAAGCATGCAGCTGGAAATTCCACTTATGTATGAATAAAAACTTCTTAAGATTTAATTCTAAAAGATATAAAGTTACAACTCATGGAATCATTGTATGCAAAGACTCTAACATATCTTCAATTTTTTTTCAATGTAATAAAAGAATCAATTGTTCAATTCCTAGTCTTTTCAGGGCAGGGCTCACACAGCACCAAGGAGGGTTTTCAACATCCCCCTTGCCGTGGGGTGGGGTGGACAAGATCTTGGAAAGGGACATGCCTGGGACAGCTGACCCAAACATAATAGGAATATTTCATACCATGACATCATCTCAGCAATAAAAGCTAGGAAAAGGCAGGGGGGAAAAGCATCCACTTGTCCTCTGGAGCAACCACAGCACATTTGGAGCCCTGCTGCCCAGAACAGGGGCCAGACAGCACCTGCCGATGGGAAGTAGAGAATAAATCCTTGTTTTCTGTAACTTCCACACATGCAGCCTTGCTTTGTTTTTCATTAAACTGCCTTCGTCTTAATCTACAAGTTTCATCTTATTTCCTTCCCCCTGGGCCAGCTGAGAGGAGGAGGGGATGGGAGTGATACAGCAGCTTGGTGGGCACTTGGCATCCAGGCAAGGTCAAACCACCACAGCAGTATAGAAATTAAATTGAGATATAATGTAAACAATCCTATTTACTACAAAATCAACAGAAAAAGAAACTGCATCTTTCTATTTGAATCTCCTTTTTATTTTCAGCACCTGAACTATAACTTTAGCTACCTTTTGATAAAAAAGGCAGGAAGCAAAAAATGATGATATATTTACTTCTTTCAATCTCAACTCCTATTCCGATTTGTAAATACATTTTCTGACACTGAAAAACATTTCAAAGCAGACACTATATGAAAACCAGCTGATCAACAATTATTTTCCTATGAAAGTACAAGCAAAACAGCTCCAACGTGAAGTGGCCTGCCATGTTACTCAGGCCTGCAAATGTTTTTTTGTTTATTTCCTTAAGCCAATGGATGAAGAGTATGATGTGCAAGTTAAACAAAAAAAAATGACAGAACTTGCAGAATAAGCAGAGAGACAGGTAATCATCTTTTCATCAAGCTATTGTATTTGCTCCATGAGAAAGGTGACAAGAATTTAGATAACAAGACAAAATGAACAACAGCTTCGGAAACTGTGCATCAAATCAAGGAGTCTGGGATAATCTAAATGCCAAGAAAAACAGGTACTGAAGACAATGACAGCAAAGGCTTTAAAAACATTTACTCAGATGAAAATCTGCAAGACAAGCTTCCCTTAAATTTGCTGTTCATGAGAAAAGAGGTTTATTAAATAAAATTGAACACTTGTCAGTTAAAACATATTGCCCAACCCAGAATGCAAACTGCATCTGCAACTTAGTCCAATGTTTTCCTTCCACCCCTAGAGTGGCTGTCCAACTGGAATCTTCTGGATTAAACTGCTGCTTATTTGTTTTACATACCCAACAAATTCCTAAATAATCTAAGAACATAGGGAAAACAACCCAAACAACTAATCCAAAAAATAATCTAAAAAGACATCCTTTGCCAGAGACAATGAAGAAGTAAATTAAGAAAGCAGGAGAACTAATTTCTCCCTTAAGAGCCAGTAGTACTGTTGGGGTATTCTGAAGGAAAGCCATTGTTGACTAATCTCAGAAAATATCCAACAAGAAGGAAGCATCTTCCACAGTGCATCAAAAAGTACCCCAAACACAGACTTTGTAAGCAGTTGTCCTCACTTCTTGTTGTACATTTTATGGAACTAATCAGACATGCAATTCCATATTCTGAATTACTGTATTTTGCTTACTGCAGAATCTCACGTATCATCTACTACATAGTATTTTATGTAATAGCTCCTATTCTAGCAAGGCAGATTTATTTTAAAACACAAAAAAAGTTACATTCCATACTACTGTGCCTTAAGTTTACAGTAACTGATATCTGATTAGTTTAACATTTCAAATACTGCATTAATCAGATATTTGGTTCAGGCATTCCTGGCCCTGCCCTTAATTGCTAATATTTTTTTGCTGGCAATGAGGTATGCCAGATTGGAGTAAAATATTCCATATAACCTAGCCTGGGGAATATCCCCAGGACTTGAGTTATGACTTTAGAGACTGAGAATGGGCTATTATTTTTTCTCAGTTTATTACCCAAGTATTAAATCATAAAATCACACAATCGTTCAGGTTGGAAGGGACCTCATGAGGCCACCTACTTGAACCTCCTGCTGAAGGCAAGACCAACACTGAATTCAGACCAGATTGTTCAGATTCTTGTCCAGTCAGAATCTGAAAACCACCAAGGATGAAGGTTTCACAACACCACTGCCTAAAATATCCCAATGCTTATCTTAATCACAAAAATATTGTTTTCCTTATGTTTCAGTTCATCACCATTTCCACACATCCTCCTGCTATGCACCTCTGCAGAGCCTGCCCGGCTCCATTTTTCTGACAAACTTGTAGGTATTGGACATTTGCTATTAGTTTCCCCACTAAAAGCCTTATTTTCTCCAGGTTGAAGTCAAGATACACAATGTCTACTGCATCCTCTTACTCTCTTCACAGAATGGTTTGGGGTGGAAGGGGCCTTTAAAGGTAATTTAGAATCATAGAATGTTAGGAGTTGGGAGGGACCTGGAAAGATCATCTAGTCCAACCCCCCTGCCAGAGCAGGGGCACCTAGACCAAGTCACCCAGGAACAGATCCAGGCGGGTCTGGAATGTCTCCAGAACAGGAGACTCCACAACCTTCCTGGGCAGCCTGTTCCAGAGCTTCATCACCATCACTGAAAAAGTTCTTCCTTGTGTTTCCCCTAAACCTCTTGTGCTCCAACTTGCACCCATTGCCTCTTGTCCTGTCACTGGATGACACTGAGCAGAGTCTGGCTCCATCCTCCCTACACTCACCCTTAACATATTGATAGACACTGAGGAGCTCCCCCCTCAGTCTCCTCTTCTCCAGGCTAAAGAGCCCCAGCTCTCAGCCTCTCCTCAGCAGGGAGATGCTCCACTCCCTTCAGCATCTTGCTGCCCTGTGCTGGACTCTCTCCAGTAAATCTCTGTCTTTCCTGAACTGGGGTGTCCAAAACTGGACACAGTACTCGAGGTGGGGTCTCACCAGTGCAGAGTAGAGGGGGAGGAGAACCTCCCTTGACCTGCTGGCCACACTCTTCTCAATGCATCCCAGGATGCCATTGGCCTTCTTGGCCACAAGGGCACACTGTTGGCTCATGGATATCCTCCTGTCCACCAGGACCCCAGGTCTCTTTCTCCAGAGCTGCTCTGCAACAGGTCAGCCCCCAGCCTGTACTGATCCATGGGGCTGTTCTTCCCCAGATGCAGAACTTTACACTTAGTAAAGTGTCCCTGTCCTTAGTAAAGTAGTCCCTGCCCTGCAGGGACATCTGCAACTATATCATCAGAGAAGGCAATCAGGATGGTGAGGCACAATTTCATCTTTTGGTAAATCCATGTTGACTATTACAAATCATCATCTTCATGTCCCCAGCAACAGCTGCCATGACCAGAAGACTGGCAAGCCTGTATCTGGATGCATTTCCAAGTGATCTGCCCTAGTTTTGGTCCTGCTCTGGTAGGGGGTTTGGACTCAATCTTCAGAGGTCCCTTCCAATTCCTAATATTCTGTGATTCTCTGTGTGTGTGGTCCTTCTTCTGCTTTTTTTTCCCCCTCCCCCAATGATGAGACTTTCCTCAGTCTCAGAGTTGACACAGAACTCTCCTAGTGACAGCCAGCTCTCTCATCATCTAACTAAACCAGTGTACTCTCCTGAACTCCCTGTGTCTGAAGCAGCTTGTTTTTATAAAGGACAAACCTTGCCCATTGTTCATTTCAGCCTTTCTAATGAGCTGATATCTATCAGCCATGCTAGAGATACACAAAGTGCCCCAACACAGTTATTTCAACAATGTCACAGTCCAGCCTCTGCACATGGAGCTCGAGCTCCTCCTGCTTGTTTCCCGGACTGCATGGATTTGCATATGCATGTTTGACGTGGGCCCCTGAGAAGCAGTTCAGCCTCTGTGTTGCTCGATGAGTGGGAGTCTGATTTTGGTTATTTCTTTTACCACTTCCCACCTCTGAGGTAATGAAGTGTTGTGGCTTAACTTCAGCTGGCAACTGAGCACCAGCACCTGGCTGCTCGCTAACTCCTTCCCTCTGGTGGGATGGGGAGGAGAGCTGGAAGAAGAAGGCAGAAACAGGGTGAGATAAGGACAGCTTAATAAGGCAACACAAGTAGAGAAGAAATAATAAGAGTAATACTAATAAAAGAATATATGAATCATCCAGAAAATAATGCTCAACCAGTTCTTGAGCCTCAAACCCTCCCTCCCCTCCAACCTCCACCCCCACGCCCAGCAGGTCCCCAGTTACACACTGGGCATGACACCACATCATATCAAATATCTGCCTGGCTAGTTCTCTTGGGCTATCCTGGCTGTGTCTCCTCCCAGCTTCTTTGAAAGTTAACTATATGCCAGCCAAATCCAGACACTAAACTCACACTCCTTTAAAAGAAATAGATGCTAAACTTAGGTAAGGAAGAAGAAAGATAATCTTGTTTCCCTCCTTTGCAAGAAAGGCACAGAGTGGATAAAGGGAGAGATGGCAGTATTTATTTCCTAAAAAAAACCAAAAACCCACAAAAAAACACCTACCAACTAGCTACAGTCCTAGACAACTGAAGAGCATTACCATGTGAAAACAACCATGCTTGTTTATTCCCCTATTTTACTTACAAAACTTCCTTAGCAAAACTACTTGCTCCAGAGAAGTAAAGTTACATTTCCAGTGAAGGGGTGAGTGGAAAAGCCAATCAATCAGTTAAAATGATTATATATTTAATTTATTCTCTTCCTCTAAGCTAAGTCCCTTAAATCACAANAAATAATATTGGAGAAATTTAGTACTAAAGGCAAAAGATTTTTAAATCTAAATCTGTAGCAAAAACAACTAAAATATATAACAGTTCTTTTCAAAATATATTCTAAGAAAAACTCAAGATTCTTGACAGTGACTGTTTTGTTTCTTTTACACACTCCATTTACTACTTGATCTTGATAACACAAATAAGAAATTGTGAGGAAGATTCTTTGAGAAATGATATAATTTCTGTAACAGGAGTCAGACTTTTTAAAAGGAAAAGAGCTGAGTATTAATGGAAGGATAAAAAATGAAGTTGGGGACAAAGTTATAAACATTTTTTAATGTTTCTGTCATTCAGATGAAACTTATTTACTTCAGTTAAATATTTATGTGGATATGCAAAGAACATTCCCACTACAGAAAGACTTCCAACAAGGAAAGAATTGAAAAAAAGAAAAAAACCCACCCCACAACCTGCCTAGCAACTTCTGTCTTGACCAATTAAGGAACAGAGATAGTTACATGAACAGAATTAACATGGAATAACTTCAATTTGTCTTATTAGACTATTTCCTTTTCCTGTTTTCTCAGTTTGAGAATGCAGCTTTCATCCAAGATTTACACATGCATATCTTTGGGGCAGTGACTGACTTTTCCACTAGCATATCTAACACTTATCCACTCCCTAGACCTTTTTCATTTTGTCATTATATTGTTTCTAGAATACACTCTTACCCCCACTCACTCTTTCCCTCCAAATACAGTAAAACTAAGGTTCTCTTTTAATTTTTTTTATTGGACAACAGTAACTCTTTCCACAGCTTCCTTCTTTAATATTTTCAATATGTTCTAAAAAGACCCCAAACGACCAACCAACCAAAAAAAACCCAACAACCAAACAAAAAGAAAACCCAAACAAAAACTAAATACAACAAAAACCAAATGAAGAATACTAAAAAATCCCACTAAAAACCCCACCTCCTCCCCACCCTAAAAAAAAAGGAGATAAAGAAAAAAACTGAGATAATTGTTTTGCACAAAAAAAAATAGCAACATGGAAGCTTACATGTAAGTGTTTAAAGGACTAGAGGTCACCCTGTGAAACCTGAAGCAGAGATTAAAAATACAAAATATATTAAAAAAAAAAAAAAAAAA
>VYZU01081012.1:0-24564 GCA_013401355.1 Ceyx cyanopectus | reverse complement strand
CCAAATCATTCTATGATTCTCCCCTAGAGCCAGAGCCTACACAGCCCTATGATTTTTATTTTTTTTTCCTGAAAATTTCTAATTACTTTGAAAGTACTTCTGTAGAACAGAGAGGATTCTGTTTGTCAGTCTCACTGAGACTGAGCTTATATAAGTTTCTAAGCTTATCATTTTAGTATTATCCTCTTTAACTTATTGTCTCCTTGCCCTTCAATGGGAAAATAGGTTTTCCCTGGGTGTACTAGAAGAATGACTTCTTACTATTTTCATGCTAGTTTTGCATGTTTCATATCACTGTTTGTCTTATAGTAGTTTTTCTTGCTATGTGGCTTGCTGTCTTTTTGATTAATTTCTTTGTCTCCTGGGATGCAAACACGCATTTGTGGTCTTTGGGTTGAAAACCTGCCATGAACCTGAGTTTTCATCTGCTTTCTAGTCCTTAATTAAGTGTATTGACGTATTGTTACATATTGCTGGCTTCCTGTGGAGTAGCTGACAACAGCACTGATTCTGCTGTTATGTTTATTTATGTGATATTGCAGTAGATGGAATCATTACTTTGTTCACTGAAATCTTTGTAAATTGGGAAGAATTGATCTCTTTCCATGTAGTGAAACTGTATTATTTCCATTCTGGTTCAAAGAGATGTTCAGACGTAACTAAGGATGACTGCCCTCAAAAATTTTGGTAGAATTACTGGATGAACTTGGTATGTTTGATAAAGGACCTCAAGAATAACTGAAACACATCAAGGCAGATTCTCAGCTGGTGTAAATTAGCACCACTCCACTGAGGTGAGTATAGCAAAAGCAACCAACAATCCCTCACGTTGTGCAGTTCTTTCTTGTTTTGTTGCTGATTTTGAAATGAAAGGACTCCCAGTGAACTTTTTGACCAAATTATTCTGTTGGGGGTCAGAGCAGGTCATGAATAAAAATAAGAGCACAGATCAACTCCAAGCTCTTTCCACATGAGTTATACACTAATCATGGCCTCATGCACTCCCAGAACTGGATTCCCTGCAGCCTTTCTCCTGCTCCTGCCTGCCCCTGATCTGGAATTAAATTGTTATCAGAATCACTGTGGCATATATAATGTGTATAGCAAATAAATAGAGGCTGTTAAACTTGGTGTATTCAAGACTAGAAATAATCTCATCTAACTTAAAGCACTTTGAGAGCAGTTCATCCAATGAAAGCACCAGCATCTGCAAAATGCTCCTACTAACAGGACTTCAAATTAATACTAATAAATTGATGAAGTATTAAGAAAAGATATGATGAACCTGTTCAGTTTGCAAGTGAGTTAGCTCCTGCTGAGAGTCCTGATCAGATTTCCTGATGGGGAATGCTGTGCTTTGTCAGATGACAGCCATCCTTAGTGTTCCACTCAACATTGTGGGGTTTTTGTGGCATACTGTGTTATCTTCAAAGCATAAAGATATTTAAAAAAAAAAAGACAAAATTATTTTTCTCTTTGCTGTCTGAAAGTATTTTAAAAATATTTACTTATTTATGTGTTATTTTTAAATAATAGATACACATCTGGATCTCCATACATCTATGTGTGCATAGACACACAGCTGGATCTCCATCCTTCAGTAGAGATGGAGGGTTCTGGCAAAACCCCACAGTAGATCACAGAATGATTTGCTTAATGCCACGGTAGATCACAGACTTGAACTTGCCTCTTAGGAACACAAGTCCATGCTCTGCTTCAGAGCTCATACTCCTCGTAAAGAGGCTCACAGCTTTAAAGTAAACGGGNTGTTTTAGAAAGATGCTCTGACTAGAAAGCTCAAGTGATTTTGCAGGAAAGTATATGAAGACAAGTTAGTGGTCTGCTTTGTGTGTAGCAACAGAAGAGCTATCTATCTACTTACACTATATGATGTGCTTATTGGGAATGAATGCTCAGACTCACTACTGGCTGGAGAGGGAGTCACAGAGGTGACAGCAACCTTGCAGCTATGGGGCTATGGGATTCAGCATCTTCCAAGAGAGACCCAGTCTGAGCAAGTGAGGCTCTGTTTTTTGTTTGTTTGTTTGTTGTTGATTAATTTTTTTAAAAAACCAACAAACAAATAACCAAATCCTTACATGTTAGAGATTGATCTATTACTGCTAAGCAATTTTAAACCTCCTGTTTGTAGATGGTGGTTCACTCATGTATCCACAAACATGGGTCTATGATCCTTAGAGACTCCCCTTTGTTAAGATCATGTCACGAGNGGGGGGGGGGTTGTTTGTTTTTTTCCCAGTGCTGGTTTCTACATGTGTTGGACAATTCCCTGTGTGATTTGGAGCAGTGTGTTTATTGTTCCAGATGAGATTGACTCCCCAGGCAGTTCATCTGCCCAGCAAACATCAGTGTTCTTCACTCTAAATTGGAACCAGAGGCAGTGGAGAAATCGCCATAGTAACTATGTCCCACTGGAGGGCTCCCCAGCCCTTGAAGTAATTCTCCTTTTGAACAACTGTCTCGATTTCCAGCTGTATCCTCCCTGCAGTGCAATGCAGAGCTGCTCCTTGCATCAGAAGAAATGGGTTTAGAGAGGTGGGAGGCGCAGGGCTTATTCCCGTGCTCCTCTGTGCCTATTTTTAGTCACTGCCCTCAATTTTGTTATCGAGCAAATGATATTCTAAATACAACTCAGAATCTAGTGTTGCTCATTGTATTTTGAATGTTGTGTTTATTTCTGAGTGAGGTTGGCTAAATGTCTTTACTGTTACTTAACTGATTATAGCTTTAGAAGGATAACAGCAATTACTTTTGAATAATTCCCTTTATTGTACTTCAATTTTTCATAGATGTTTTCAGTACAATCCAACTACTTAAGAAGTGCTCTAAAGAGAAGGTGACTACCCTTCCAGTTGGCTGCTTTGCTCTTTCTAAGTTGTGCTACTTTTATTTAGAGTTGAAATAGACTCATTGCTCAGTTTCATGAGCAGTTTTAAGTTTGCATTGAGGTTTCAGGTGGTAACTGAGTCATGAGGAGTCAAGTGTTTTAGAAAGATGCTCTGACTAGAAAGCTCAAGTGATTTTGCAGGAAAGTATATGAAGACAAGTTAGTGGTCTGCTTTGTGTGTAGCAACAGAAGAGCTATCTATCTACTTACACTATATGATGTGCTTATTGGGAATGAATGCTCAGACTCACTACTGGCTGGAGAGGGAGTCACAGAGGTGACAGCAACCTTGCAGCTATGGGGCTATGGGATTCAGCATCTTCCAAGAGAGACCCAGTCTGAGCAAGTGAGGCTCTGTTTTTTGTTTGTTTGTTTGTTGTTGATTAATTTTTTTAAAAAACCAACAAACAAATAACCAAATCCTTACATGTTAGAGATTGATCTATTACTGCTAAGCAATTTTAAACCTCCTGTTTGTAGATGGTGGTTCACTCATGTATCCACAAACATGGGTCTATGATCCTTAGAGACTCCCCTTTGTTAAGATCATGTCACGAGCTTTTTCTGAGATAGAGACACTTCAAAATGAGCTGACCAACAGAAGAATCAGAAGTCATAAACCATAAAGAGTAGGGACACTCACTTTATTAAATTGCCTTTTTTGAACAGCACAAGCAAAGCTTCTGCTACTTCACATGTGATATTGTAACAATGATCACTATCACAAATTAGTGCTGCAGTTGGGGAAATGATTCCATGGAGGGGATGGAGTGGGAGACTGCACATTAAATCATAAGATCTAGTTTACTTGTTTCCTGGGGCAGAGTATGTTCCTGTGAAACAGACTGAAAAAAAATCCAAAACAACAAAACTCAAACAAACAAACAAAACCCAAAGGATTTTTCTTTTTGAAGTACAACTGTACATCCCTTCCTCTGCTTTCACCCAAACACTGATTTAGCGTATGTAAAGTCTGTTTGGTCTTAGAAACTCTGACAAGAGTTTCTCAGTGCTTTTCCAATATTTCATGCTTTTAAACATTAAAATTGAAATGATGTCACATTGAAAATTTTGACCTGAATTCTTCAATTTGTTGAAGTAATAAAGAAACAAACCCTACATTTTTGTAATAAAGTGTTGCTCTGCGCTGTTAGTCATGCAGGAGATGTAATTTCATGTCTATTTAAGACTCAAATGTATTCAAAATTATTTAACTAATGACATAAATTATCTGAGGGACAAGCACTTGTTAGTCAGCTAAGTTGGCAAGGGAAGGCGGGTTGTAACAAACGAAAACCTATGACGCCACAAAATAGATCTGTCTTTGAATGGGAGAAAAAGTTGTTAGTTTGGGACTCAAACTTACATTTAGGTAATTATATTAAATTATGGTTAGTACAACTAATTATAATTATTTAATTATGGCATAATTCAGCTCAGTTAGACTCAGTTGTGAAACATTCTTGGCGGAGTTTAAAATTCCTAACAGCTACTCTGCTTTTTATTCTTTTCTCCAAATGATTATGCCACAGTTTAATATTTCCTCTTATCAGAATATTTTTAATGATTATTCAATGTTTGAATTTTCAGTAATGTAATTATATGTATTTTTTTCAAATTATTTGTACTGTTTTTCCCCCTCCTCTTTNCTCTTTCACAGAGCTTAAATAATACATGGTAGGAATGAAAACATGTATAACACATGCCCTTTTAAATCCGTAGCTTGGCTACTGTGCAGCTCCCTATTCCTTTTCTTTTTTTTCTTGTGAGATGAACAGTGGCACTGCAGTGTATTTTTGGAAGCATGAGTTGATCTGAATTAAATGAGGATCTGAGTCAGTTTGGTGCTGGCTGCCTGAAGCAGCCTGTCTCTCCAACTGGGTCAGCACATGTCAGCAGTGTGGTGCTAGCTAATCCATTGGGAAGTCTTGGAGCTCTGAGGTAAAGAACATTGTCATTTGTCCTCCCTCATTCTCTGGGAAAGTCAAAAAGACTTCCCTGCTGCCAGTGCTCACAGCAAATGCCAGTCACCAGCCTTACTCATCTGCTGGGTGGGCTACTGGACTGTGCTTGAGCTCTCTGCCAGCTACACCAGGCCCAGGGGAGAGTCAGAGCATCCCCCTGGGGCACAGTCCTGATCCAGCTTGAATCAGTGGGGGTCCTGGGATGGATTTCTGATTTCACTCAGCTTGTGTTTGCCTGGCTCTTTTCCACTCTGCAGAGTTAATAACATTGTTGAAGCTACAGCAGGGTAAGAGCTTTGCTGTACAGGTTTTACACTAAACAGAACTTCCCCAGACTGATGGCTGTGTTTGCCAAAGTCAATACTACTTGCCTAAGAAAGGATTGCACAGCTGGGGCTCTGCATCTGGTTGCTTGTCTACACTTAGCACACGGGAGGCTACGTAGCTAAAAGTGACAGAATAGATTCTTGTGAGGGTGTGATTAGAAATACAAACTTTGTGAGGAGGAGGAGGGGAAAGGCAAACCGTTGGCAGAAATAGCTGCAGTGCATACTTGCAGGCTTCCAGGAAGAAAGCACTGAAGAGGACCTTCCTTTCCAAGATGAGTGCTTTGAGAGTTGGTGTACTCACTGTACAGGCATGATGGGGCATTCAACCTGCCTCATTCTCTGTCTACAAGTATCTTGTGTGAGTTCTCTTCAGAGTGAACAGAGAAGCCAGGAAACCTGAGGAGGTGGTTTGCATCTTCCCTCCTAGGGCTTTTTCTTTGCATGGTTTGTGACACTGTTGGGGTGTTACTAAACCCAGTGATCCTGTCAGGTACTCAACTGTTAAAGCCATAATGTTTACATGGTAAGAATGTCTTCCATGAGAAGACTTCAGTTATCCTCTCCCATATGTATTAGAAAAGTCTTACTGAAATAGCAAAGTCAGTTTCAAAAGTAATAGGTGCATTTTAGATTTAGATTAGACCAGATCTGAGTGTTTGAGCATCTGTGCTCTGCCTGGCTTCTTTATATTTTTCATTCTGCAAGATGAAAACTGCAAACAGATCCAGGCATTGCCTCTATTTTGACACAGTTCTTTAGGGTGTTTGACATGTCTCTTAGTAAATCTGACTAATAGACTGCAGATTTTGAGGAGTAATAGGCATCTGAGCACTCAAGTCCCAACAATCTCTGTGAGTCCTGTTGTTATTAAATAAAGTTTAGTATTTCCCATACTGTCATTTCATAGTTAACTGACAGAACTTAACCCTATGAGTCTGTACATTTGTGGATTTATTATACTCCTAAAACTAGGCATTTGGTTGGTTGTAGTCCATCCATCAAACATACCTATAACAGCTTTAGAGAAATGTTGATTTTAAAATGTACTGCTTAAGGTGTTTGTGTTTAGAAGTTTAAAGCAGCTCTGTTAAGTTACTTCTGTGATGTAATACCTCAAACAGAATTGTATTGCCTTTTAATTTCCAGTCATATTATGTGGCAATCTAATTTATTCCCAATTAAATTTTCCATATCTCTTTTGGGATTGGTGCCTTTTAGGTTATTCTCACCCAGAGGCTAATAGTGAAAATATTTTTCCCAGATGCATTAAACTCTATTCCTACACAGAGACTTATGCAACTGCTCAGTTTTATCCTTTGTGACTATTGCTATTGAAGTAAATGGGACTACTCTGAGTGCATAAACAGAAGACATACAAGTCTCTGACATCAGGCTTTGTTAAAATGAATTGTGATTAGTGATGTTGTATTATCAGCTTTTTGATCTCTTACAGTTTGATGAACAGGTGTTTACAGTTTGTCTGTAACTAACTATGTGTATCAAAAATTTCTGAATAAAACCAGAATGAATAATTGAAATTATTATACAGTCCTTTGATCTAAGAATATTTTATATCTCTCAAAGCATTATTTTTTTTCTGAAAAGAGAGTGTAAAGTTTAGAATTCTACAATAATTCTGCTTGTTTTTCTAAGGAAGTTAAAATATTTTGTTCCCTTCTTCATGCATTATTCAAAGCAGACAGGTACTTTGGGTTATCTAGTTGCCCTTGGAAAGAAAATAATGTTTCCAGTTTTGGCTTATAATTTAAACTGAAATATCTAGGCCTAGCATAGTGAGTGTACTTTATTACTTTCTGTCTGAGTGGACATACAAGACTGAACTATCTTCACAACTCCCCAGTTCTGAGTTCTTTCATGTTCTAGACCTCTTGGTTGATGTATGTTGTCTTTTTTGTCTCATAAGAACTGTTATTTTCAAATGGCTTTGAAAAGTTCAGCATTGTGGTCCCATTTTCTTTCTAATTTATTTTTTTTTTTCTAAAACTTTTTTATACGCTCAGGCTCAACCACAGCTATTGGACCCCAAGCAGGAGTTAATAACTGGCCAGTGTTACACAGCAGAATAGACTTTGGTCTAGCAATGGTACCTCTTCCTCAGAGCATGTGTAAAACTGATTTACAGTGTGTCTGTCTGAACCCTGATTCAAACAACCATCTTTACTTTGCAGATCTCTAAAGCACGTGTGTGTAGCAGAATGCTTACTGAATAGAAAAGGGTGAAAGGATGTGCTTATATTTTATTGAGCTGCTGTGTGAGAAAGGTTAGAATGAAAGTTAACAGATGTGGGAATCTCTTGGCATTTTCAGTAGTTCTTTGGAATGTCTAAGCTTTTACTTCAAAGCATTTTAGATGACCAGATGAAGAACATGACTTAAAAGGGAATTTAACAAGTTAGGAAGCCAGTCCTGAATCCAGAGATTTGCATTTCTATCGTCACTCAAATTGTAAGTCAGTGTAAAAGACACAGACTAAATTTCTTCTGTTCATCTGTTTGCTTGCTGCATGGGAAATTTTCTTCCCGTCTCCTCTGTGCCTGTGAAAGGAAACAAATGCTTTAGCTTCTATTCTCTTTGGAGCACCTTGATCAAGTGAAACTTTTCCTTTGAAAATTCCTATTTTCTCACCATCTTTATCTAGAGAGAGTGACAGATTTTCTAGGAAGTGGTAGCCCCCAGTCTGTGAGAGTGTTTCAGAATATTACAAGAAACATAAAAGGCGTCCATTGTGTCTGAGTGAGTATCTGCTGTCCAACAACAGCCTAAGAGAATACACAAAGGTCAGCTTTCATTATTTTCCAGAATATTCTCTTCACTGCCAGTTGTTCCTGACTGAATGGTTTATGGATTGAGGGATGTCTTTACATTTAACAGGTGCTTTTTTTTTTTCCCCATTATGTTATGCTGTCAGTTTTGAACCTGCCTAGGCTAGCATCAGCAGCCCTCAGCAGCAAGGATTTCTGCACTATGGGGTCACACGCAGAAGATACAGGCAGGTGGTTTGTTAATTCTTACACTACCAGTTTAAGGGAGCTCTTTTTTTTTTTTCTTGACAGACATCTTGGGATCCTCTTGAGAAGGTTAGAACCACATCTTTTGGAACAATTTTCACACAGTTCTACTGTAACTATCTTTGTGTAAACACCTGCTCTTTCTTACACATTACTTCCTTGTGGACTAGTCACACAAAACTTGCCATGCTTTGGTGGCCAGCAATCAATTTCAATCAGTTCTGTCTCTCCAAATCTGTTCATATCAGATTGCAAGCCTTGGTCTATCAGCTGCTGGATTAATTCTTCTGTGCAGCTGAAGGAAAAATGATCCAGCTTCTGGCCTTGCCCTGTTACAGAGCAGGTTATTTTGCTGTGATTCAATTCCAAATACTTCTTTCCCAGTGCAAAGCTGTCACTGTGAGCAGAGAAATTGAAAGTAGATTTTGCCTTAAGTTATTTCAGAAATAAGCAATGTACAGGTGTTACAGGCCAGACTAACTTGGGCTGTGTGGCCTAGGTTTAGATACTTAAACTAAGAGCGTTGCCACTGGCCTCTTCCCAGTCAGCAGAGTGAGTTAATCTGGTCAAAAGAAATTTGAATCTCTTCCATTTAGGCTCCTGTTCCTGTTACTCTGCAGAAGCTGCCTTTTCTCACTGACAAGAAAAGGAGCTGGACTCTCTCCAGTAGCTCTTGTCCCTCTTAAACTGGGGTGCCCAGCACTGGACACAGTATTCTAGGTGGGGCCTCACCAGTGCAGAGCAGAGAACCTCCCCTGATCTGCTGGCTAGCTGGTAGATTGGCCAAGCATTCCCAGACACCATTGAAAATGGCCTTATGGGTTCATTTCATCCACTGCCCACACTTCAGTCATCCCTGCTCTGCTGAATTAGCTCTATACATAGGAACTATTATGTCTCAACTAAGACAAGCAATGAATCTCTCAAAACATTACCTACCTAAGCACCGCATTTGTTTTGCATCTTTGAACATCTAGTTCCTGCTAAAGATGCACTTCTGTATCTTCTGCCTTCATGTTGAAAGGTATTAAATCAGCTGGATTGTACACACTTTAGGAAGACATCAATAGTCTGCCTAATTTGAATGACAATCGAGAATGTTGGACAACTTCCCAAGAAATCGCAGGAAGAACTGTTTTCCTTCTTAATGTCTTTGTTTTCATAAATTTAAGTTCAATCTCCTTAAGCAGCTTTATATCCAGCACCTGCCTGAGAACATGCTGCTGTTGAAAAGTTGAAAAAGATCATTTAGTTGAAATGGCTGTTGATAGGTTTCTAGTTTGTTTTTGTTTAGTTGGGTTTTTTTATTTTCTTTTTTTTTCTGGTACTTGATATACAATATATAACAAAAAAAAGATGCCACCTTACGATATGAAGCTGCTAGAAGTCAAATGCATACAGTAGTATGAAACAGAGGTGTAGCAAATGAATTGTCTCTGTCAGACGGTAAATTCATTGTCAAGACCTTTTACTTAATGCTCTAGTGCTCCACATGTGTAGCTATATAAGGATCTTATTTCTTCAGAGCAACATCTATTATTGCAGAGGTTTAGAGCATGCTAAACTGTGCCCTTAGAAGAGAAAACAGGAGGAAAAGGGAAAAAGAAATTCTATATTTTAGCAGAGCAAGCAACTTGGAAGCTGTTGGCTTTCTGTCAGTGAGAAGCAATTAAATTTGCATCAAGAAATTAACAGATTGATATGGCACACTGTGCAGCTGAATTAAAGTATATATTAATAGTACAGAAAAAGCCCCATCCTGTTACAATTCCCAGTGATCTGCACAATTAAGGCAACATCATTTTTGTTTTTCCTTCTGTGCTAGTGGGGACTGCTGCATCAATTACTTCATTATTATCCATTGTTGTGTGAGGTGATCCCCTGTGGTAGCTGTAGACTGTCACTGGCAGCCACAGGAGATAGAGGACATTTTATAAGTATGTATATCACAGATTGATTTTTAATAAAATGTGTCAAATAACAGGAAATCTGTGTTATTTTTTCATAGAAAAAATATTTTGATTGATCTACTTTATGGTAGCATCATTCTGTTGATATCACTTCAAATTCAAATTTCAAATTTTGTTTGGTCTAGTAAATCAGATTTTCAATCAGCAGAAGTACCTGCTAAAGCAATTAATACATTTGTAGCTCTATCTGAATTTTCTATAGTTACAGGTTAATTCTCCTGCAAATCAAAAGCCTTCAGTTTCTCTATACTTGTGACATTCCTAGGAGAATTTTGAGAACTGAATGTTCTGTATAAATCTGCCTAAATCTATTTATTTTGTCTCTAACATTATTCATCATGTTACAGTCTTTTTATTTATTCCTGTGGCATTTGTTTCTGAGATTTTGTTAACAAATATGATGAATCATGCAGAAAAGAAATAGCCACATAGCATGTAAAATATGTGAAGAGAATAACAATTCTTGCAGGCATCTTTGAGCACTTTACACTGTCATGCTGCCTTTTGAATGCTACTTTTAATCGACCATTTAAGAATTTGTCATGTTTTAGTGAGAACACTAACCTAAGTCATGGTGAAGTTTATGCTGTAAGCTCTATTCTCAGGAGTTTTGTTCAGGTATGCATAAATGCATATGGATAAATATATGTCACTGTAGATCTTATACAGAGGAAAATAATTTTAAAGAATGGTCTTATTTGTATTCAAATTCATGATTAAACTTTTAATTTGTCAGTATTTTCAGTAGGAGGAGTCATAGGTCTTGCAGTTTAAAACGAACCATGTTGTTTTGAGAGTTGATATATTAACATACCATTGATTTTTCTGCTTTCATCCCATTGATTTTACAGATAGAAATTGATTATGTAAATCAAGTATTTCAGTTTATTAGTTCATGTCAGTATTTTTCTTTTAATTAGTCCTTGAAACATTTAAAAGAATATTTTATGAAATGGCAGTGAAAACCGTCACTGTTCCTTAACTTTCCGTACAGTTGGCGCTATTGGAATTTAGCAATGCTCCACTTCCATGACTAATCTTTCACACTGCAGTGTGTCCTGCTGTGATCTACACCTGCAGATAACAGCAATGTCAAGAATCCACCACAGTGTATTCTGTCAATTACCTGTCAACTGAAACGTGAAACACGACTGAACATGTTCTGTGAGGTGGGTCCATAAAAGGCATTAGCAATAGTTTACATTCAGGATTTGCAGCGTTCTCTGTCATTAGAGTGTGTGTCGTGTATGCATATTAAGAATAATGTGTTATGCTCAAATAATTTTTAACATACTGGTTGACATATTTCTCACCCCAAACACCTTCTAAAAGATGCTTCCTTTTTTTCTCCCACACAAGATAGAAAATGCCATGACTTGTGTTCACAGAGGGTTACAGATTTGATTTAGAGTCTCCAAAGCTATTTACTGTCTGTGTTGCTCAAGGGTTTTGTAATAGGAATACTAAGCTTTTAGTTATCAATAGTCACCTTAATTTATTACCACCTGAAGACTACATGGTAGTCCATGCAAATTGGGTTGGTAGCTTCTTTATCTACATGATAAAACTGTCTCCACAATTGTCACTGGGCGTGTTTGTTGAAGTTGTATGTACGTAGTGAACCGCAATGACAGTCTATGAGCAATTCTGTTTCTGTTAGTACATTATGCACCATACCATGGAACACTGCAGGGGTTTTCTGGTGGGCTCAACCCCACAGTACTACATGTCTTGCTTGTAGCAGCTTTTTACCCATCTTAAGTCCTCATAATTTCTCAGCATGTGACACCTGTTATTAATAGTGGAGTTTTTCTTTTGTGGTATTTTGAGCATCAGGTAACGTATGTGACTGTCAGTTGTGCTCCAGGAACCTGGAATGCACAGAGAGAAAGAATAATAGCAGATTGTTCTAGAGCCTAAAGGAGATTTCAACTTCTGCTGTTACTTCTTCTAGCATTCCAGGAAAAGCCAGTATATTTACCCATTTTTATAGACAGCAGGAGTTCCAGATAAAGTGTAGCAAGGATACAAGAAAGATAATATTTTCTCAGCTGGTTTTCATTACTTGATGAATTTACGTTAAACCAGAATATTTTCTGTGAATTTTTAACCCATTTAATTCAATGAAAATATCTTTATGCAGGTCATGGCCATTGTGACTCCCACCTGTGTTGAATTGTATTTACTGTGCACAACTCATTAATCGTGATACTATTAGAAGACAGTGAAGGACGCACTCTATTGTCATTTAATTCAAATAGTGTTTGTGTTGTCCAGAGCTGCTCTCCAACAGATCAGCCCCCAGCCTGTACTGATCCATGGGGCTGTTCCTCCCCAGATTAAGAACTCTGCACTTGCTCTTGTTCAATTGCATGAAATTTCCCCCTGCCCACTCTCCAGCCTGTGCAGGTCTCTCTGGATGGCAGCACAGCCTGCTGCTGTGTCAGCCACTCCTCCCAGTTTGGTGTCACCAGCAAACTTGCTGGGAGCGTCAGATGGGCTGCCGTGTGCTGCTGACACCTCCTCCCTGACAGCCCTGCCCTGAGAAAGGCTCTGCCATTCCTCTTGCCTGCTCATCCCAAACTCAGATGCTGTGTCTGCTGTTGCTTCTGGGACCTAGGATACCAAACAGAAAACAACCAAACAAAACCCTTACTGTTGCAGTTCCTATAAAACATCAGCAACATGAACCTCCTCCTCCCTACCAAAGCAGCTCACCTCAATGGCTTGTCCAAGTCCAAAAGGGGCTGCCACAGTACCTGCAAGGACAGATAAACATTTAACCCAGTTATCATTCCAGATGCTGCCCTTAGACATAGGACCCTTTGTTGACTAGATTCAACATCTGATTTACACAGATTTCTCATGGCAGCACTTTCTGAAAAGTGCTCTTTGGCTATGGCTTTTAAAGTTCAGAAATGAACACTTCACCCTCCGGGACCCAGTGTCTCCTTCCTCCTGTTTCTGGGAGGTGGATTTCCCTTGCCTTTCTGGGAGGTGTTTCTGGGAGGTGGATTTACCTTGTCTCTTCTGTTCAGTTTCCCTTGTCTGCTGCCTTACAACTATTTGCTATTCTCTTTATGACAGTGAACACAGTGAAGGATGCATTTGCTTTATCACAGTGATTCACAAGTTGCATACTTGTATGACTTTACTGGATTAGATGCCCTGTGGGCAAAGTTCCTGATTTGAGGAGTTTTGACATGATCTGGATGGGTTGGGTGCCGTATAAAAGATGAATCAGAGCGATAGGAAACATGATGGAAGGTTGTACTGCCAGGGCATGCTCTCATACGCCAAGCCATTCATTTTCCAGGTATGGATGTGCTCCATATCTACAAGCTTTTCAATTCAACCACAAACCCACACTTGTATTTTTTGTATTTATTAAATTGTATTATTTTTTTAAAAAAGTAAAATATTACACATCACTATTTCATTTATTTAGTTACTGGTCATCTGATAACAGGAGCCTTAGGTTTTTGATAAACTAAAATTATAATAAAGAATAGAGAAAAAAGTCTATAAGAGGATCTGAGGTCAATTTAGATGAAAAAAGTTATTGCTTTTG
This sequence comes from Ceyx cyanopectus, assembly GCA_013401355.1. NCBI lineage: Eukaryota > Metazoa > Chordata > Aves > Coraciiformes > Alcedinidae > Ceyx > Ceyx cyanopectus. The sequence goes on along the minus strand of VYZU01081012.1, from coordinate 10,793 downwards.
GGTTTTTTTTTTACATTAAAATGTATGGGTTTTTTTTCTGGGAATGAGCTTTGTGTAAAAGTATCAAACTTTTACACAGAAATTGATTTTTTTTTTTCCTTTGAGGAGCAGAAAGCTTTAAAATCCATTTATTACTCATATGCACTGACATTCATTATTAATTTGATGTCCTACGTTATTGCTTTCTTCAGGGCAAAACTAACATTCATTTGTTGATCAGTGATACACAGTCAACACAAGGTGTACGGCTGCTGATTAAATAACAAGAACATAAGGATGTTGGGGATTTTTATGGGTGCTGCCCTGGTGCACTAGCACTACCCAGTGTGTATCTTCAGCCAGCAACTCAGAATTTTTTGAAAAACTACTAAAAACTGCCTCCTCCCGTGACCAGAAGTTAACAGTATGGAGGGTGTTTTCCAGACTTGATAATAAAATATAAGTTGCACATTTATCCCACCTCAACAAAAGCGAGTGAGGGGAAGACAGAGAGAAATGACTTCATAGGACAATTCAGCTCTTAGATGTGAGCCACAGTCCTGCACTGCTCTGCCTCACCACCTCCCAGCTCTGGCAGAGATTTCCAGCATCCTGGAGCTCCTGTTGGCACGTACTACACACTGTCAGAGACCTTACAGAGGATGTTTCTCCTGTCACTGGAAACACAGCTGTGGGATGTGGCATAGACTCTGTTCTCTCCCTGACTAAAGCCCATCTATATTCAGACACTTTATGCCAGTTGGCACTGTCACCTCAGAAGCACCTTGAACTCACCAAGGCAGCATCAGTTTTGCTTTGTGATCCCTTGTCCTGTTAAGCCTTTACATGAGATTGAAAACAATATTTAAATTAGAACCACTCTTCTCATGCATTGCTAAAGCATGTAGCTGGATCCCACACCAGGATTTCATGGTGAGGTTGGGGTTTATTTATTTGTTTGTTTGTGGGGTTTTTTCTGTTTGTTCTATGGGGTTTTTTAGTGGTTTTTGTTTGTTTGTTTGTTTTTATTGGTTGCTTTTTGTAATACAAATCCTTATGCAATGTTCAAAAGCAGGAACCAGAATGGCTGGTACAATTTTAAAAATTGACACAAATTCTGAATAATTTGTTTGCACAGTTCCTTGTGTTATGCTTGTAGATGCTCATAGGCATTTGCAAACCTTTGGAGATAAGGCTAAACCTGATGTCATTCTTCTGAATCTTAGGAAGGGAATAACTACAGGGGATTTAAGGTTGATGTCACTCTAGTGTGCCATTTAACAGCAGAGGTTTGTGGTTTTAGGCTTAGACTAATTATATGAAGTATACTATATGAAGGCCCCATGGCAGATCTCTTTTGGTGGCCAAGTTCAAGCTTCTGTTTAGATCAGGCCTACTAGCTTCCTCTCACCATTTAAAATACCTTTTACTCAAAACTGACTTGCTTCAGAGAATGGATTTACTTCTGAAACTCCATTTATTAACATAGGTCCTCTTCTTTTTCAGGAGGCATATTTATGCCCTCAAAAAGTAATCTTTTAACATTTACACCTATTTGTTGTGTATTTCATTACTCCTGTTGGTCAAGAGGAATGATGAACTATGCATCTCTCATTATATATATATTGATCTTCTTAGAGATGATTTAAACAACTTTCAATACTCTCTACTGGCCTCTATATAAGATAAAATGCTGTATCTTCTCTCCAATTGCAATTTTTATTGTGGTGTGAAATCCTCTCACAATTCTTTTCATTCTCTTTAGCAATAATTCAAAAATATCTATTTATTTTGACAGGTAATCAATTAATAGAAAATTACATTGCTGGATTTAGGTTACTCTTCAGATGTTAACTTCATTGGTACTGTCCAAGTTCTACTTTCTTGTGTATAGTTCCACTACAGCTTGTTTTCTTTTTTTCAACAGCGGAACTCATTGTCTCTTTGGCACTGTCAGTCCAACAAAGAGACTAGAATACAGTGTTGATAAATATTACTTTTCTGTGACTGGAGTATAGTTTATGATGGATTAGCTACAATCTGGATTTTGAATGTAACAAAGAGCTTTTATCATTTTGTTTCAAACACCTGACATTCAATTAACTCTCAGTTTTGTTTGCTGTTTTTCTGGAAATCGTGCTTGGATAACCACATTCATAACTGTGTTATGTAGGCATTGTGAGTAGGCACTCACAATGGCAAAGGAGTCCTGACCTGCAGCTCTGACACATCAGCTCCATGGATACAGTTTCCTTTATTGTTCTGTGTAGGATATTATTTGCTTTGTTATGTTTTTGCAGTTTCAGAATCATAGGATGGCCCAGGTTGTCAGGGACCTTAGGGATCACCTCATCCACCCTCCCTGTCACGGGCAGGGAGCCTCTCAACTAGCTCAGACTGCACCAGGCTCTGTCCAACCTGCCCTTGGACAGCTCCAGGGAGGGGGCAGCCACAACAGCTCTGGGCAATTGATTCCAAAGTCTTCCCACCCTCCTACTGAAGAATTTCTTCCTAAGATCTGATCTGAATCTATTCTCCTGCAACTTAAACCCATTTCCCCTTGTCCTATCAGTCAAAGCTCTTGTGAAAAGCCCCTCCCCAGCCTTCCTGGAGGTTCCCTTCAGTCCTTGGAAGACAGCTGTCCCCCCAAAGTCTTCTCTTTTCCTGACTGAACAATCCCAGCTCCCGCAGTGTGTCCTTGTAGCAAAGGAGCTCCAGCCCCTGGATCATCCTTGTGGCCTCCTCTGAACGTGCTCCAACAGATCTATGACACTCCTGTTGTCTTTTTTATACATGGAGAAAGCAAAACACAGTCAGAGGCAGAGCTGAGAACAAATCCAAGCCTTCTCATCTCTAGACAGCTTGTAAGTTTAGATTGATTATATTGTCTAATTTTGGTTTTATGAGGCAAAAAAACATATATTTGAGGCTCCAGCACACAATGTGCTAAACTGCATGTGATGTGTCTCATTAAGAGTTTCTTCTTTGCAGAAACAGTACATCTGAAAATTCTTATTGCCCTGTATAGTCTGCTTAGAGACTTTCTGCTCAGTGTTCTTCCTGAATAAATATGAAAGGAGGTTATTTTCATGTCTTGGTTTCTGACTAAATTGCTGATAGCAGTCAAAAACTTTTTCAGGGAGAAAAAAAAATCTTTGCTGAGAAAAGCATGAAGGAATTTTGTATATCCTAGACTAATTCTTTAACCTTTTGGCTGTAGATCTGAATGTATTTATGAGTGAATATGTGATTTATGCTTCAAGTGAAAACAAAGATAATAAATATTAATTAGATCATCCAGTCCATTGGATCATCAAGTAAACTGCGGTGGCAACTCTTTGTATAGAACAAAAATAATAGTAAAATGATAAGAACAGAATTAGCAGGAAACACCGAAGAAAGAAAAAAAAATGGAAAGGAGATTATTTTAGGAGACTAAATTACAAAAACCTCTTGAATTGTGAATAAAAACAGTTCATTGTGAAATACAGGCTCCAAACTTGATCTTAGGAGTTTAAATATCAAACAGGGTTGTAAAATTACATGGGAGACAGCAGTTCTACAAGCAAGCAATTAGCCACAGGTAGGATCAGGAGCAGATAGTCAGGACATGGTATTAAGCTCTTCCTTGATATGAAATCAGAATTTGATTTTTTGACATGACTAGATCATGTTTATTCTATGGGGCTTAAAGAGGCAGCTGGGTTTCAAACAGACGTAATGCATGCAAATTAAACAGTTTATTTAAGATTCTTGAGCAGAATAAACTGAGTTGTGTTTATTACTGGACAAAAGAAAGACTACGAGGAACACTCTTCTTTTTTTATTCCATCATTAAGTTCTTCCTAATTTTAGAATTATCAGAAAAGCAAAAGAACAGGCATCTTAAATGGCTGTATCTTTATCATGGCAACTACTAAAATTTAGTCCAGAATTTGCAAAACAAGTTTACGCTTTCAAAGTAGTGCTGAGCATTCCCATACTATGGTTGTCTGACTGTAAAAGTTCCTTCTGGGCAGAGTGCCCCTGAGTCCCTATTAGAGCTTTGCCTTTTAAAGACAAAACAGAGTGGTTTATGTTGCTGTGTAAGCTGAAAATGCTGGTTATTTGACACTTTACAGTGTGAAGCTATTACTAATTAAACAGCCTTTTTTTATGAAGTTTGTGAACTTCATAAAAGGTTTAGAAAGTAGTGTCTACTCTTCATGCAAACAGTCTAAGGTTAGAGGCCAGGTATTTATTTATTAATAAAGCTCTGGTCTTTCAGTACCTTTTAGCTTCCTTTTGTTCCTTACTTGATTACTTGATTCTGTTTATTTATTTTTTTTTTAATCTTAGCTTTTATTTTTCTCCATTGCAAACTTTAAAAATTAATAATCCCTGTGTGGTGTTTTTCTTTTAATGCTTGATGTTTACGCTGTGTGACAGGAGTTAATATCAAGTCAATGATAAGTTCAAGTGCACTAAATGCCTTAGAAGGGAGATGACTGAACCACTTTGATGGAATCTATTGGTAAAAACATACAAGGAGTACAAAAAGGAAACAAAGAAAAGGAGGTCAGTGAAAAAATATTTGAGAAACAGTAAAGGAGATAGTAGAAGAGATCAGAGATGCATTTAATGCAGTTAGACATCGCAAAGAAAGCAAAGGCCAAAGTATTCTACACATAAAGGGGAACTCCTTTACATTCCCTGTGACATGCATCATTAGAATCTGTCTGCTGTGACAAGACTCTTATCCATAAGACTGGCTTTAGGCTAGTCCTTGAACAGTGCTATTCTGGGGCACCCACTGCCCATGGAAATTCCAGATTGCAAAATCAGTCTTCTAATTCCTGTCTTTTCTATTATGTTTCTAGCAGAACCCCATTGATGCAAGTCCGCTGAAGCATTCTGTAACCTTTGGGAGGTGAGTTACAAAGCAGAATGAGAGGGTGGGCTGTTTCTTGTGTATCTGGTGATTTAATAACCTTTACCGACCTTTTATCTTTTGGTAAAAAATGTATTGCGCAGCTCAACACAAGCTGGAAGAATGGTAATGCAGAGATGAGTCTTCTTATTTCCACACTTAGCAAGCAGACACATTTTGTTTTCACTTTTAAATTTCTTATATTTAAGATGATGATAAAATGTGGAGTTTTCTCTGGAAAAGAGACTATATGGCACAGAAATATGTTTCAAAAATACATTTTTATGCACCTAGATATTCTTGTCCTCCGGTCTCCAAAGCAAGAATCTGAGAACATTAATAATCTATAGTAGCAAATTTCAGATGTTTAAACTGAGTTCCATAGTGTTCTGTTTGTTCAGATGTTCTCAGTCAGTTGTACTAGCCAGGCTGTTCAACTGTTGCTTGGTGTTTAAAATTCAACGAAGATTTCTGTATCAAACATTTGCTTATTGTTTTACCTTACTTAATTTGTTTTTCCTACCCTACAAACATATTTGCACTTACAAAATAGTAGATAACAATACTGTTCTCTCAAAAACCTCATTACTGTGTTTGCAGAGCGAAGAAGAGTTTGGTCTTTTGTGAATAAGGGCAAAATATTTATTTCTTTCCTACTATGGCAAAAGCAGCATTGATGAATAAATGTCAAGGAGGAGTTCTTCAGTTCTAAACAATTTCTCCTTTATAAATATCACCTTTGTACAAGGGACTCTGTGTAGCACTGACACAAACATACTTTAAGGGTAATTGTTGCTTTGTATGAACAAAGACCAGCATCTTCCACAGACTTTGCATTCAGCTTTGACTTAGATAAAGTGAATTAAGCACAGAAAGTAACACCATTCCTTCATGTCACTCCTTCTCTGCATTTTAGCTTGAGCAGAAAGAACGAAGAGAAATTCAGTCAAGTGAGATCTGGCTTGTGGTGCTGTCTGCTGGAGTCAGGTACTGTATGGCTTGTCTGCTGTTGCTGCTAGTCTTGAACCTTGAAAGCTAAGGCAAGTGTTTCCTCTAGGGCTTGGAAGAAGAACTGAACAGATAATGAAAATGTTTTCTTGGGATGCACAAAAACTCAGTAGGCAGGTCATGTGTTTTGAAGATCTACTTAACAGTAACAGTTTTACAGAAATTCTTGAGAGTAACACATCTCCAACATCATTTAAGTATGAGTTAGTCACTTTGTCATTCAGTTCAACACAACAAAGCAAACTGAAGGGTCATTGTCATTCAGTTTCTTGGCACAGGTACACAGCATAATTTAATGGTTTGTGGTAGCCAAATATTTATTTAGCTGCAGAGGGCCTCATAGGTTTCCCTTTTATCATTATTCTGTAGAATATGGTAGATAATTTCCAAAGAAAATATGCCAGTACAGCTGTTAAGCTGTTGATAACTTGCCTTTCATCTGTGAAATAGCTTTTAGACTTGGTACTTGCCTTGAATATGAGCACTACATCTCTGCTGCACTGCTGGATTCATTTGAAAGACATTCTACTGCTGTAGCTTGGAAAGGCTACTGTTAAATTCTATGGCTTTTTTGGACTCATGCAATGATCACTGAGGGCAAGTGTCAGTGACAGGATATTTGCATAATGGTTTTCAGAAACAGCAGTAGAAAGAAAATATTGTAAAAGTGGGGGGAAACGGAAGTTTTTTTAGCACTAACCTACCTTAAATAACATTCAGTATTCTAATGTCTCTTCTTTAGTGTCTGCTCTAATAATACCTTCCCTGATTACAATATTTTTAATAGAAACAAGCTCAGCTAATACCTCCAAAGTAGGCAGATATCCATCCCGTTTGACAAATTCATTTGCAGAGAAGTAGGTGGCAAAAAAAGAATTCAGATCTCTGTGCCCCCTGGGTTCATGCTTACTGCTTGAACTGAAAAGGGTTCTCTCTCATCTCAAGCCAGAAAACATGCTTTCAGATTTTACTCATGCTTTTTTAATACTATTTTAGCATGATGTTTATCTCTAAAGAACCATATGATCTTAATTCAGAGAGATACTTACTGCAGTCTTAAATTATACTGCAATCTCTAATTGATTAATGTTGCTTTCAAGGTGTGAGCGTTGATTAAGGGAAAAAATGAAGAGAGAGAGAAAAATATTAATAATAGCATGGTGATTTAAACTAGGGTATGGGCATTACCATATTTACACGAGGGAATCATGTTGTGTATTCAGTAAGAGCTGCAAAATTTTGCCATGCTTATTAATTAATATATTGCAAAATGTGGATTTTAAAGAGTAATTATGTTTTACTTAATCACTTCCATTTCTAATAGGCAAAAATAAGATTTTAGATGTTGTTTTGCTTGTTTCGTTTTAATGATTATTTTGTTTTATTTTAGTTTTGTTTTCTTCTGTTTATCTTAAGAAGCGGAGATTATGATTCCTTGTAAGTCTTGCAGGTCATGAACAAAAATATATGAGCTACACTCACTTTTCATTTGTGCGTCCTCAGGTTGTCAGCAGAACTCCTGCATCATTTTCAGATGCCTAAAATAGGGTAGGGGTTTGGAGGGCAGCAAAATTACATTTATGCAAACCATATCCTTGTAGAAAACAGGCTTTCTTAAAAAAATAAATTATGTTTCTGCCCAGATCATTAGTCTGAGCTCAAAAATTCAGGAAAAATAGTAAATGCGTGGCTTTGCATCTGAATGTTCACTTTGCTTGTGCAAACTATTCATTGATAGAAGGCACTCACTTTGTCATTTCTCTTTACCTGGAAGTTATCTCATTACAGTTTAAGAAGAACTAGTTCTACACTTGCATACATAGGGCCTGCAGTAATGGTCTTTCTGCTTGTTCATTTAGGGTTATGGGTGCAAAAATCCAGTAACCACTAAATACTGTACCCTCCTCACACAATATTTCCCACCCTTTATTTTTTTTCCTTTGTTTTGTTTGGTCTTTGTTGTTGTTGTTGTTGAAATTATTTTAATATTAATAATATTTTATCATATTTATAGCAAAATATTAAGAACTAACAATGTTGTGGACCGCCATCTGCATCTCCATAATGAAGCCTCACCTACAGCCAAAATATTAATGTAATATTCTTAATTGCAACCTCAGTAAGACAAGTCTGACATGACAATCACTGCATCAGAAGTCCTTATACTCCCTTTTGGCTTGGTTGTTGCATAACTATTATACCGTCCAGCAGAGTGCAATCATCTCCAATGTAGCGTTTCATATACATTACACAGGCATGAATTATTGCTAATGCAGCATCCCTTTCTTCTGTGTCAGTGCTTTTCTGATTATTCTGAGGACTAGTGTCAGTGTACCCTGCAAGCGTTAATCATTTATGTCGTGTGCAGTTTGTATTGCATAAATGTAAATTGGCAAAATGGAGGTCTTTGCAGCAGAGTTTAAAAGATGATGTGGTGGAATAAAGTGGTATAGCTGTCAGGGAAGGTGCTGCGTTTAGCAACTGGAAAAAGAATTGTTTCTCTGAAACTGTCCAGAACAGAGGTGCTCATAGTTGTCCTTGCATCACCATTGGTCTTAAGAACATTTGCTTTTTATNCATGGATTAGTTCTGGAGTCTATCATCAGGTATTACAGTGTTGTGCAATGAATAGAGTCCATCATGACATTAATTCACTTTGCCAGTTACTCAGTTGGCCAAATCAAAAGCAGTTTATAAGAAGAGTCCATTAAGACAAACTACCACGACATTAAGACAAAGGGAATATTTTCAACAGTTCTCAGAAGCAGATGATGACCCAGAACTAATCCATGTGAATATACAGATCCACCTTCTTATTCCCATTCTTCTGATGGTGACTCCTGGAAATCTCATATAGTAGTTATAACCAGTGTAATTAGAAAGAATGACTTAGCTCTGTGTTATTATTGCAGTCATATTTTGAATAGATAGCCTTAGTTTTCATACCAATTTTTTTCCCTTCTTGCTTCTTTTATTTTCATCTCTCCTAAACTAGTCTCATAAAATATGCTTTGCTATAATGTCACACACGAAGTATTAGGAATACAAATGTGAGAAACTGTCTTCCAGCTCATATCTACTTTAATGACTCAGGTATCTCTGCTTTATTTGAAAACATGAACATATTAGAAATAAGGCATACTGGTTTATTCCAATTTTCTTTCTGGATCCAGAAGAAGTGACTAAGCTCATTTGCATGTCAAAGTCTCTTACAACTTCAGCATGGTTTATTTACAGGACTGGGTTATTCCCTGAATTTGCATGTCTAACTTAGTAGAGGTATTCAGAATTTCATTATCTGTGTGCTTTAAAACCATGCTAAATTATTTTATTAATAAAAGGAGTTCAAAGCAATGAAACTTTAAATACAAATCCCTTGAGCTATTATGTAAGTGTCATATATTGCATAAAATTTAAATTAAGTAATAGTAAAGACACTTCAGTCATTAAGGTAGAGTTTTATGTATTTGAACATGAACAGAGAGANTTTGTCATTTCTCTTTACCTGGAAGTTATCTCATTACAGTTTAAGAAGAACTAGTTCTACACTTGCATACATAGGGCCTGCAGTAATGGTCTTTCTGCTTGTTCATTTAGGGTTATGGGTGCAAAAATCCAGTAACCACTAAATACTGTACCCTCCTCACACAATATTTCCCACCCTTTATTTTTTTTCCTTTGTTTTGTTTGGTCTTTGTTGTTGTTGTTGTTGAAATTATTTTAATATTAATAATATTTTATCATATTTATAGCAAAATATTAAGAACTAACAATGTTGTGGACCGCCATCTGCATCTCCATAATGAAGCCTCACCTACAGCCAAAATATTAATGTAATATTCTTAATTGCAACCTCAGTAAGACAAGTCTGACATGACAATCACTGCATCAGAAGTCCTTATACTCCCTTTTGGCTTGGTTGTTGCATAACTATTATACCGTCCAGCAGAGTGCAATCATCTCCAATGTAGCGTTTCATATACATTACACAGGCATGAATTATTGCTAATGCAGCATCCCTTTCTTCTGTGTCAGTGCTTTTCTGATTATTCTGAGGACTAGTGTCAGTGTACCCTGCAAGCGTTAATCATTTATGTCGTGTGCAGTTTGTATTGCATAAATGTAAATTGGCAAAATGGAGGTCTTTGCAGCAGAGTTTAAAAGATGATGTGGTGGAATAAAGTGGTATAGCTGTCAGGGAAGGTGCTGCGTTTAGCAACTGGAAAAAGAATTGTTTCTCTGAAACTGTCCAGAACAGAGGTGCTCATAGTTGTCCTTGCATCACCATTGGTCTTAAGAACATTTGCTTTTTATATTTATTGATTAACATTTTATGCCTTCTTTCCTTATTTTTAAATCCTACTAAACTGCATGCAAAGATGGTTAAATGCACTGAGGCACTTTCATAGTATCAGCTTACTCATTTGGCCACAGGCATGCCAGCTCACTGTTAGCAGGGGAAATCACCCACATAAACAGACCAAGGTGAAGCTGTCCTGCCAGCTGTTCTCTAAAGATACTTCTCCTTAACAGGGTGATTAATCTCATCCAGCATTAGCCATCTATTAGGTCAGTGTCTAAAGTTAGTTGCTTATGTTCTATTCATAAGAAATGAGAACAGATAAGAATCTCTTAGATGTTTCTGAAGTTGCACCTCCAGAAATGCTTGTTGCTCTCCATTGTCTCCAAAGAGGTCTTGATATCTAGTTTACCTTATACTGATATTTTTAAGCATTCACAGTCAGGTGAGATGGAGTCTATCATCAGGTATTACAGTGTTGTGCAATGAATAGAGTCCATCATGACATTAATTCACTTTGCCAGTTACTCAGTTGGCCAAATCAAAAGCAGTTTATAAGAAGAGTCCATTAAGACAAACTACCACGACATTAAGACA
>VYZU01081010.1:28545-85279 GCA_013401355.1 Ceyx cyanopectus | reverse complement strand
TTTTATTTTTTCTCTGTTAGTATTTTTCTCTACTAGTGACATTTGGAAAGCCTGCACAAGTAGTGTGTTATTACGAATCCACCCTGGAACGTGGACAGCACTAGGAGCTGTACTGCCCAACTGTCTTATGCACCAAACAGTTTTTACCATTTCACTGTTCAAATCTGCATTGTGTTTTTCATTAGATCTGGGGGAGTTCTGAGCACTTCATGGGCTGAAGTCTCTGCACTGGGCTGCATATTGGTAATGCCCAGGTCTGTCTTACTGCCATCGAGTTTTATTCCCTGGGAGAGATGAGAAGGAAGGGAGATAAAGCAAAAAACTTTGTTTTCTATTGTTGTTATTTATCTTAAACGAGAAATAAGCAATATTTTATTATCTATATATAATATTTAATTCTACAGGAGCTGCTGAATGGCTGGAAGTGACCAGACTCCCATGGTTTATATTCAGTAGTTCCCTTAGTTCTTCTTTTACTTTATTTACTTTAATCCTCCCTTTCTTCATATGAAAAAAACAGGAGAATCATCACTGAGTATCTGCTGAGAACCAGCAACAAATGGCAGTATCCCAGTCAGAAAGATCTATGTTTGTCCAGTTCCTAGTGGAAAAGGAAATAGGAGATGTCATTGCAGGGCTTGACTGAAAGGTACTGCAAGGGAATAAATACTCTTATACTGAACCTTTCATATCTGTAGAAACAGTAAGTCAAATGCTTCAGTTTGTTTAGAGAGATAGTCTAGAGCCAAATAAATAATAAAAGTGTGGCACTGCAGATTTCTTAAGAAGTTTTGTTTTGAAATCAGTGGAATTTTTATTCCATTCAAAACAAGCCAGTCTAGAGTAAAAAGCATAAAACTTGCTGTAAAATTGAAATATTTAAAAATAAAGCTGCAAAACTCTAGTTGAATTTGTTAAAACCTGTTCAAACTTACTCCTGTCCATCATTTTCAACACCAGGGCTCCAAAGGCCTCTGGATTATTCATGGCTAATGGACTTTATTGGATTCAGTGGAGCAGAGAGAACTTCAGGTCTCAAACCCATCATCTACAGGAAGGAAAATTCTGCTCTGCTCCAGCTTCCAGTGTAGCTGCCTGATGGCTGCAGGGTGAAAGAGGCTGCCTCCACAGCAGATGCAACCTGCAGGGTGGGAAGCTGGCAGGAAAAGCTGGCCTTCCACGGGCTGTGGTGGCAGCAGCCATCCCCACAGCTGGAAATGCCCATGGAGCTCCTGCTGCACTGCTGTTGGGGCCTCAGGAGCAGACTGGAGGGAGTGGTGCTGGCCCCCCAGCTGCCTCAGGAGGTGCCCAGTCATGCTGGTGCTGGTGGGAGTGGAGCAGCTTTAGCCACGGTGAGAACTCCTTTGTGTGCACAAAGCCTTCTGCTAATCTTCCCTATCTTTTGCTTATCGAGAGTTGTCAAGAAATAATAAGACATATTTTATATGTTCTCCACTTAGTTAATTTTGAATGGACACGTGGAACAAAAGGCTAAACTGACTTTTGTTCCTAATCTTTCCGAGCTGGTTTTCTGTTGCAGCCAGGGCATTGTTAACAGTGATTGCATCCCAGCCTCTCCAGAAAGGCCGGGCAAGCCTGAACCTGATGATTTTTCTGTTGTTTGAAAGTCCTGTTCTGTTGTACAGGTTAGTTCCCAAACAACTCTGGTGAGTGCTTTCTGCACTTGCTCTGAAAGGGATCATCTTCAGGGGAAAATCAGCTCTTTGTTATAGCCACTTAAATCTAGGGGACCCCAAAGACCCTACTGAAGGAACTGCAGATTTACGTGTGCTTGAAGGCAAGATTACCAATCCTAATCTGCAGTGGTTGATAACACAGACACTGGCTTTGTGTGAGTGACTGGGCTTCAGTGCAGGTCTCCCATGGAGCTGTGTTTGATAGCTGATGGAGCTATGTTTGTTGAAGACTCTGCATTTTGCCTCTGTGTTCAGAAGATGGGGCATGGGAACGTAGGCAGGGAAGGGTCTTACAACTGCCAATAATGGATAAAGAGAAATAATCCATTCAGTGATACTATAGCTCATCAGAGCCCATGAATTAAAGACATATGTTATATAGATTCAATGTATGGATTAAAAGGGATAATCTGGTAGGTGACACACAGAATCTTGAGATAAGTGGGCTGTGCAGATTCGGTGTATGGATTGTGACAGATAATTCCATTTAAGTAATGCTGGACAAGTTGGAAGACAAGTAAGCTCTGGGAAGTGCTCAGGTTATGTGCAGTAATCCACTGAGTGACACTTTGGATTGCATAATCTGCAAACTGGAGGCAAGGAAGCTGGGGTTTCTACATTTAGATGGGGGAAGGGGAGAGAGATTATTCATGGGGAACACACTGTCTTTAAACCCTCAACTAATAAAACACAGCTCCCCAGGAGATGTGTGGAAGCTGCACACTCCTTTTAATTAAAAAATTAAAAGCATTTAAAATGCAAAAAAACCCCCCAAAAGTGAGTTTGCAACAAAGCAGCAAATCGAGGCTTTTCTGGATTCCTGTGTTTGCTGTTTGGTTTCTTTCATTTGGGCTTGTTTGTTTGTTTTTATGTAAAGGTACTTAATGAGAAAAAAATCAGGTTCTATTTAAATCAAAGACAACTTTTAGTTTTAAGAGGTGGTTGAGAAAGTAGAATAATATATTAATAATAATAACAATACTAATTTTAATATGAATATTGATATTATTAATATTAGTATAATAATATTAATAATAAAAGTAGCAAATGCCAATGGCTTTATTTTGTTTAAACATACAGGGGCCAAACCACTATATATCTAAAAGTTTTCTAGAGGACTGGATGACAAAAGGGACCTTTCTTGGACTAAAGGCAGACCTTTCTTGGACTAAAGCTACCTGAAAGATTTGATTATAGAGGTGAATGTTGCCGAGCTACAGCTACCAGTTTGTCAAAACAAAGCAGCTATACACACATATACATTCCTGTTTTTCCTGCCACTGCATAAAATTCCATCAGTAAATGCTGTTTCTCTAGCCTAGTTCTAGCTCGGTGTCTAGACAGTAAAACAAAAGAACAACCTCTGGGAAACAGCCTCCCTACAAATGTTGTCTATTCCTTTTGTAACCTTGACAATCAGTGACTAACCTGGTTGAATACCAAGCTTTGTTTGCAGTCTAGTGCACCAAAAGTTTTTTTTCTGACAGCAAATAAAGAACAGCCAGTGACAGCTTCTTTCCAGCCTTACGAAACAGCCCCGTGCTGCTGTTACAGAGCAGACAGCAAACTTCTGTCCCCACTCAGTATTCATTCCTGAGGGTGGTAATGGCAAAAGATGGTCATTGTTCATAGTTTGTTTTTATTCCTTCCACAGAGTTCCACTGAAACCTAAAAGATTAAGGCTGTCTGTATGCTGAAAGAAATCACTTCCTTCTAGCTTGCTGTTCTGAAAAGTAGTTTTATTTGTCAAGCAGAGATTCCTTACACGAATCTGTAGGTACAGACAAGTCAGTTTGGATTCTGGGCTTTTTCTTTCTTTGTTTCTTTTTCTGATGCTAAAAGCAACCAGAAAGTTTTCTTCTATTATGTTGACTTCCCATCTCAATCAGATGAAGTAATTTAATTTAGCAAGGTAGGCAGTCCTAAGTGACGGCAGTCATCGTGTAGTAAAGTTGGCTTAAATACTTGATGAAAAATGCCAGGTTTTAGATGTTGATGTCCTGACAGATCCAGGATTAACTGTCCTGGAAAGGCTGTGTGCCAGTACATAAGAAAGCACTCTCAAGTATTGCCTGGGGAGGCACAGGCAGTTTGCACACGTGCAAACACCAGCACACACCCACAGCCCAGCACCAACACACGTGAGCAAGCACATCACTGACAGGGTGCACTCTGCTCCATCACTAACATTTGGTATTTCTGTTCAAAGACAGAGGGAAAAAAGAGTTGAAATGTTGAACTTAGCCAGTGAGATGTGTTTGTCAGACTAGTCTGCTGGAGGCAGAGCATCAGCTCCCGTTGCCTCACACGGCCGACTGCAGCTGTCTGTGCATGAAGGGGACAATGCTCCTCTTCCAAATTATTACCTTGTAAGTAGATTTATTTATTTTTTTTTAGGGAGAGCATGACAAAGATTAGCTTGCTTTTAAGTAGAAGAGGACTTAGCCAGCCTGTTTTACTTTTCTGATTTCCTCACCAAGCAGAGTTGTGTTTCGTTTGAATTTCTAACACGGCCAAGTTAAAACTGGGGTGAGGAGTGAGGAAAGAAAAATAGTTAATGGTGGTATGAGAATGAAACTCAAGAAAAGACACTGGAAAAAAAAAATCAAGAAAAGATACTTCTGTTATGGACTGCTGCTATGTTTATTGGTTCTTTGGATACAGTAATGTTAGTGATAGTAGGAGTTTAATTCTTTTGAGGACAGCTTAGTTACTAGGCTGTAAACCTCCTGGGATCTTTTTCAGTATTGTATCAAAGCTGTTATGTCCCTAGCTTACAAATCCCACTGAAAACTACTCACCACTGCAGGAAGTGCATGGAGGTGACTCAGTTTTTAGCTGATGTATGGGCTGTAGCTATGTCCTCATCACACTTACTGCATCAGAGTAAAGTTCCACAGACACTGTGTTGT
Source organism: Ceyx cyanopectus (assembly GCA_013401355.1). Classification (NCBI taxonomy): domain Eukaryota; kingdom Metazoa; phylum Chordata; class Aves; order Coraciiformes; family Alcedinidae; genus Ceyx; species Ceyx cyanopectus. The sequence goes on along the minus strand of VYZU01081010.1, from coordinate 80,670 downwards.
GGTTCTGTTGCCTGGTTAGCTGGATGTCATCAGTGATTGCTTCATTCTTCTGGTTAAAATCCTACCTGGTATCAAACTAACTATTTAAATACCCAGTAGTTCCAGATACTCTTATTTCCATGAAATGTTTGGGATTGTTTTCCCCCTACCAAGCACTGCGGATGCAGAAGGCTATTGTAGATTTCACTTTTTGTAACCACACTTAATGATACGAATGCAGTACAATCTTATTGTGTCTTCCAGGCTCTGTACTCACACATTGTTTGCCTTTGATTTTTTTCCTTTGAAAGGCAGATGCTGACAGTTCAAAAGCTCTTCCAGTAATTCTTTTGATAGGGAACTGACTGGGGGCACAGATCTCCATGTGGATATGGCTGTGATTGGTAGATAGATAGATAGATAGATAGATAGATAGATAGATAGATAGATAGACAGATAGACAGATAACATTCCTTATCAGCCCAACTCAGGAGAGCCTGGCTGTGCCCCTGACCCTGGCAGGGCCCATTGGGTGGCACCCAGCTGCTGGCAGGGCTGGCTGTGAGCAAGCAGCACAAGCAGCACAAGCTTAAAATGCCTGTGAAAGAAAATATTGGCTTTCCTGATTTCTCATTTACATTTTCATTCTGTCTAATAAATTAGAATAAAGTATTTACTGTTTTGATTGCAAAAGCAGTTTCTCTGCCTTTTTCTTGTTGGGTTTTGTTGTTTGTTTTTTTTTGCTTTGGTTCTGTTTTGGGTGGATATGCCAAGGTTTCTCCTGTTCCTTTTCTCACTTTCAGCGTGTCATTTGGTCATATTGGTGTCTTCGTTCTAATGTTTATTAAAATTTTACTGTCACTGCCAGTCTGAGGCTGTGAATCAGAACTAAGAATGTGTAATAGTTTATTTCACATTTGAGTAAATTCCTTTTCCTACTTAAACACTATTATGGATAGTGTTGATCTGAGATGAAGTTTCGATTTGGCGGAGCAGAATGCCACTAATTTGAGTCTTCTTTTATTGCCATCTGCTGTGGGTGTTGCATCCACAAACATGGTGGGTTTTCTCCCTGTCTGGATCTCTTTTTGTGATGCTAGAGGATAAGCTGACATCTGGAGAGCATCTTTCTCAGGCCCTTCCTTGCGTGTAGCTTGATGCTCTTTAGCCCAGGTTGTTTCCACAGGTTGTGAAAAATGCCTTTGCTCAGACTGCTTCCACTCCAGTTTATAAGCCCATGGAGATGGCTGTTGTACTTCCCAAGTTAGTGCTGTGCCTTCTGCCTTGACTGCTGTGGCCAGCAGCTGGAGAGAGGGGATTCTGCCCCTCTGCTCTGCTCTGCTCACACCTCCCCTGTGGTATTGCAGCCAGCTCTGGAGCCCTCAGCACAGGAGAGACATGGAGCTGATGGAGCAGGGCCAGAGGAGACACAGAGATGCTCAGAGGCTGGAAGAGCTCTGCTGTGGGGACAGGCTGAAGGAGCTGGGGTTGTTCAGCCTGGAGAAGAGAAGGCTCTGGGGAGACCTTAGAGCACCTGCCAGTGCCTGAAGGGGCTGCAGGAAGGCTGGAGAGGGGCTGTTTCCAAGGGCCTGCAGTGAAAGGATGAGGGGGAATGGGTTGAAATGAGAGCAGAGGAGATTGAGACTGGATCTCAGGAAGAAGTTGTTTCCCTTGAGGGTGGTGGCTCAGTGGCACAGGCTCCCCAGGGAGGTGGTTGAGGCCCCATCCCTGGAGCTATTGCAGGGGAGGTTGGCCAAGGCTCTGAGCAGCCTGGGCTAGTTGAGGGTGTCCCTGCTCCCTGCAGGGGGCTGCACTAGATGCCCTTTGGAGGTCCCTTCCAGCCCTAAACATTCTCTGATTCTCAGCTGGCTCTTCATTCACCCACTTTCCTCTCATTCCTGCCATCTAAATAAAGCTGTTGTTTTCCCAGGGGAGATGTTTTTTTCTCCTTTCTAGGTACAGCAGATGCAAGTGCAGTGGTTGGTGGCCCCCAGGCTGAGCAGTGTCCTGTGGGAGGGTGGCTTGGGGAGCATTCCAGGCTCTCCAGGGCAGCTCAGACTGGGCTCTGGAGCTGGACACGGGGCTGCTATCAACAGCTCTTTCTCAGCTGCTCTTGGTGACTGGCTCTGGGAGCTCTCTGTCTGCTGGTTTCCACATCTGGAAACAGTTTTCCACCTTTCAGAGGTGTGGTGAGGATTCATTTAACTTTACAAAGTGCTTTTTGATTCCCCACTGAAGGCTACTGTAGGAGCTGAAAATCCACTGATGAGCCAGTCCTGGCTGCAGAGCTTTGATGTGTGCCACTGTATCCATCAGGGTTTTTGACAGGGATTTCTTTTTGCTTGCCCTAACTTTAGGACTAAGCCAGTCCTTCCCTCTCTAGGTCTTTCTCCCTCTCTCTCTTGCTTATACCAATCAACTTGGGAATAAAATATCTGCAGAAGAAATGATAAAACTGTCAGGTTTTGGGCGTTTCAGGACACCCAGTGTGTTACACTGCCAGGATCTTCATCATCTTCATCAGAGGAGCATTGCAGTAAATCAACATGGTAGCCCCAGCTCAGACAAGGAAGGCTCTGCCTTCTAGAATAATTCTGTGCCACTTGGAAACACCACACCCTTTTTCCTAGGGAAAGCCAAGTACAGGATGGCAGAGTGGCAGTAGAGATTTCTGATCAATTCTGTGGCCTGGTGGCAAATCCATTCCTAGTGGCAGTTCTCTGCCTCTGCTGGTTGAAATAAAAATTGTAAGTTAAAAGTCTTCTTTTGCAGAGTTAGTTTTAGCACTGGCTTCCTTTCTTTCTCACAGCTTTTAGCAGAGCAGGTTGAAAGTCCTGTGGTTTCTGTTTCAGTGTGTTTCTCAAGTTTCCAGCTTGTACCACAGTTTTTTTTTGGTGACTATATCTGAGAATGCTCTGCTAGAGCTCTCTGCTACATGATGAGAATTTTTTCACAGAAATCTAGCATCTTAATAAAAAGTGAATCATGTTGCGTTTCTTGTGTATGAAAATGTTGGTTCTGTGTTTTCCCTCTTCTGTCTACAAATGTATTGAAGGGCTTGGACTTGCCTGGTGTTGGGAATGGGATGGTGCTTGGGAGTGCAAGGTGGAAATGCAGTGAATGGAAATGAAACTGACCCAAGTGCCCCAACAGTGGCAGTTCTAAGGTTGTGGTGCAGTCCTTCCAAACAAAGCAGTGTCTGATTCACCATTTCAGACATTGCAATGCAGCCTAGAAAGTTGCAGTCAATATATTGTGGAGAACATTCCTGTACTGGCAGGGGGTTAGACTAAATAACCTCTTACCAGTGGCTGTTTTCCATGTCTGACTGATAGCTGGCTAGGAACACATTTAGTATAGTCACCAATTTTCGTTTCTTTCTGTTTGCTTTTGGTTTTTGGTTTGGTTTGGTTTTTCCCTTGGAGAGCACTGATGACATGGGCAGAAGAATGCTGCCTGTGCTTGAGAAAGGTTCCTGTGGCAGGGTTCCCCCAAAAGCAGGCTATTTTTAGAGGAGACATAGACACTGATAGCTTTAATCCTTCCCTAAAGCTTTTTTGAGCAAGGATTTGCTGGGATCTGCCTCATGGGAGAGGGTGGGGTGGCACTGGAGATATCTGTGGATTAGCTGCTAGACAGTTTCCAGTCTTTTCCATTAAATGTCAAATGGTCCTGGGTATTCTAGTGCCACTTGTTCTAGTGTGTGATTCACAGCTTGGGATTTTCCTGGAGTGTTGGGTCTTCCCTTCTAACCACTCTCCCTCTGGGTAGAAGGAGAATATTATGGGAGCAAGGTAGTTGAGTTTCTCTGCCTGTGTCTGCAGAGCTCTGTAAAATCCATCCAGTGAGAGTACAAATGAGACAGTGAGTTGTGTTGAATCCCTTTGCCTGGTGTGTTTATGCAAGGCTCCTTCCTTGAAAAACACTCATCAGTGGCAGCAACAGCAAGAGTAGTTAGTGACAATTTAAATGCTGTGTAATTCCATCCTAATGAGGGCAGGTGTAGATGCTGGAGCAGGTAGCATCCTGACAGCTGCTGTGTGCTGAGCTGCTACCAGTGAGCAGGCAGGGAGGGATATTCTGCACCCAGGAGACTTCTCTGCTTCCCCTTGATGATGGAGGGATGTGAATACACACCTCCCAGTTCCTGTGGGTGTCAAAGCATTGCTGCATCTTTGTCCTGAGCTTCTGACAAACAGGTAGTTGTCTTTCAAACCTGAGGTGTCACTGTGGATCCCTGTGAAATGTAAACAGTATTTACAATCTGAAACCCTTGTCAAAACCATCAGGATTTTCTTCCTCTATCCCTCTGATAAAAACCCGACCAAAAAAATAGATGACAGGGCAAGGAAACATTCAAGGGGGACACCAGAGCAAAGCCTGTGTACAGAATTATCCTCCATGGCTTATCCTCTTTCAGGGGAAGAGGGCTAAATGTGCAGTACATTGCAATATGCTGCTGCTCTTAGTTCTGCTGAAACTTTGCCTACAGTGAAGCTGCAAAAGCAAAAACCTGGCTAGCTCTAAACTTCCTCTCTTCTCTTTACCTTTTTTTTTTTATTATTATTTTTTGCCATATGATGCCCAGGGACTCCAGAAAGCCTGGCTGAGAAGGAAAGGCAGCTCATGGGTATGATCAATCAGCTGACCAGTTTGAGAGAGCAGCTGCTAGCAGCTCATGATGAACAGAAGAAACTGGCTGCCTCACAGATCGAGAAGCAACGCCAGCAAATGGAGCTGGCTAAGCAGCAACAGGAACAGGTGAGCCATTATTAGAGTGCTTTGCAGCTTCAGTCATTTTCTAGCAGCACTTTGCAGTAGTTTATCTCACAGGCTTGATCCTCTCCCATGTATTTGCCACCCAGATGATTTTTTTTGCCATTTGTTTTCTTAGCTGCAAACAAATCTGCACAAAAACATATTGCAAGAATGCTATAAACCAACAATCTTTGTCATTCACCTTCATTTTGGGAGGCATTCTCTTCCAGCACTGCTTGGGTGCTTTAAAAGAAGTGTAGATAAGCATGCAAATGTAGCCCTCCTGACTAATCTTCCAAGGCTGCTTGGATTCAGTGATGCTGAATAGGTACAAAAGGAACAAAATGCAGCACTTGGATTGTAACGTGAGAAAGGAAAAGGTTGGTTTTGCCAACTGGGGAAAAAAGTGGGGGAGAAGAATATGAAGTCAGTGAACAAGTGTGACTTTTTTCTCCTCCACTTGTGTTCATTTTCAGCTCTCACAAATAAGCCCCCCCACTGAAAAATGCAGATGTGTTTTCACATGAGAACAGCTGCAGTGTGCACACCTGGTATTCTGTGCAAGAACACAGTTTTTCTAACAGATTTGTACTCTGCAAGTTTTAACAGAAAGGAATGTCCATTTTTGTACCTGAACATGGCAATTAGCTGGTTTAAAATTCTCTCAGGAGTCCATCCTGATACCTCGTAACATGAAAGAATTAGGAGCTGCCTGACCATTTATCTCACCTTATAATAAAACTTCTTGTATTGTACCAAAATATAAAAATATTGTAACAATATTTTTTGCTCAAAAAAAATTATCTGAAGCCTCTCACAGTTGTCACACTTCAGTGTTTGTATTGTACCAAACAAGTCTTGAAAGTCCAAACCATTGCTGACATCTTTAGACACTTCAGCCTTGGCTTCCCCTGGTTTTGATTATTTAAAAACTTTATCTTAAATACACCTGCAATTGCACAAAGGGAGAACAGGTGAAGTGACTCATGTAGAGAATTTGTGTCACCTGTTGTTGACATGGAGAGGGCAGGGGAAGGTGGGATTGGCAATGAGGAGACAGCCTGCAGGGGTTCTTTCCTTTTAAAGTGACCTTTGAAAGTCACTGCTGCTACAGGATGGCTAAAAGATCTGAAAATTAAAGGGAGAGAATGGAAAAAAATGGGTAAGAAATCTTGCACGGTTATTGTTAGAAGAAGAATTTATTTTAATGTAAGAAATTCTGTATCATTTTGTGTTATACAAACCAGACCTTGAAAAAAAAATATTGATAAAACTTACTTTGGTTGCTTAAAGAGATTCTGTAGAAGGAAAACATTTAATCTTTGAGATGTGGACTTAACTAGAAGTGAGTGTCTCTTATGCTAATAGTTTAATAATAGAAATGAAAGCAAATACCTAAGGGGAAGAATGCACAAAATTCCTGCCAGGAAGTCAGTTCCCATCTGACCCTGAGATGTGCACACATCCCACTGGATGCAAAATCCACCACTCTCTTGGTTGTTTCTGCATCAAGGAGATACACACAGGAATTAATACCTTCCTCCTGGGTGGCAGCTTTCCTTTTTCAGGGATTTTTTGAATGAGTAGTGCCAAAGATAAAAAGAATATGAATGTCCATCCTACTTTTTTTTGGCCTTTCCTGCTGCCTTCTGCTATTTTCCAGTTTCTCTGCCAGTAGAGAAAGTTGGAGCAAATGAATGCTGACTTTTGGGGGATTTTAGTAGTGCCAGTTCAGACAGTGGGAGAGGAGAGACTTTTGTGTAGGTGCTTCTCTTGATACCCAGCACAAGATTTTTGAAATGGAAGATGAATTTCAGTTTCCCTTCCACACTGATACCATCTGGGAGGATCCCTGGCCTTCAGCAGCAGGCCAGGCTGCTGCCACCCTCTCTGGAAGCTTTCTCAGTTGAACAGAGCAGTGTAAAGAACCAAGCAGGGTGGAAAGTTTCCTATGCACCAACTCCAGGAATGGTGATGCAAACCTCATGTTTGTTCTGTGTGATTTCTCCCCAGATTGCAAGACAACAGCAGCAGCTCCTGCAGCAGCAACACAAAATTAACCTTCTTCAGCAACAGATCCAGGTCAGAGACTGCATCTCCCCCCGTGCCCCTCTTACCTCCTTTCTCCTTTATTTCCCCCACTCTCCCCAGCCAGAGATGCTGTAGTTTCTTGAAGGATCTCTGCAGGGGCTTACATCTTATTTATGGAAGCACATGAGGGTGTTACCTGTCATTAAGCAAAAAAAGATCAGTTTCTGGAATGGTTGTATGATTAGCACTGCTCCTGTGGGATCAGGAAGCAGGTGTGAGAGGAGCTGCTCAGGTGAGCAAGGGTTTCCAAGCCCAGATCCTCTTTCAGCTGGAGATGAGTGGCAGAAGTGTTGGATTGCATTGGGTCTCTTACAGCTCTGCTCTTGAGATTTTGCAGAGGAAACCAATCAAAAGATTGGGTGGGTCCCAGCTATCTACAGGTTTACTCCTAGCAGTAGAAAAAAGTTGTTAACCCAGCATAAGCAGTACACTTGAACCTCTTTTTTTTTCTTCTTAAGGTATTCAGAAATTTCTTTTCATGCCATAGATTGTGTGTCATTTTCTCACATGTATAGAAGCATGCCCCTCTTGGGAGAATAATGCAAATCACTTTGCTCTTGGAGCTTTTCACAGAAAAACAAGAGAGAGGTTTGACATTTTACAAACACTTGACACGTTGGTCAGATCTTGAGGAAACTGAATTCCACCAAAATGAGGAGTTCTATGGCCTCACACTAGAGGAGAGATGGACTCTGGTGGTTCAGAAGATGCTCTGGCAGGACTTGTGTAACTGAAAATCCCATGGGGAAGCTCCAGCCCTGGTTTATAGGCAACTTTTGTAGAAGAGGTGCTTTGCTGAAGATCATTTTGAGATTGGCAAGGCCTGGCTTGATCTTCTGGTTTTGTTGGTTTGGGTTTTGTGGTTGTTGGTTTTGTGGGTTTTTTTTGTTGTTTGGTTGGTTGTTGGGTTTTGTTTGTTTATTTTTGAGTGGGTTTTTTGTTTGGTTTGGGGGTTTTTGTGGGGAATTCTTATTTTTTGGTTTGTGTGGGGTTTATTGTTGGTTCATTTTTCTGGGTTTTTTTGAAATTGTGTGTGGAAGGGATTTTTTAATTTATTTTTTTATTGCTGTATCTTAAATAAGACTTGAAAAGAAAAACAATAGCAGAACCTCAAAGACAGCAAGAAAGGTATTTGCATTTTCAGCATTAACTATGGCAGTGAGAGAGCTGGTTTATAAGCAGTGAATAAAAATACATTGAGGTAACATCATCTGACCCCAGCACTTTCAAGTTTTTAAGGCCTTGTAGATAAGAATGAAGTATGTGTTTCTTAGAGCAGTGAAGAACACTGGTTATTGATAATGAGATCCAGAGCCTTTCATCTCTTCATCCCTGGGCCAAGTGTGACCTCAGTCAGTAGTAAATGCAAGTCAGCCAGCTACCATCTGATACCAGCTGCCAGCCTAGGGTCTGTCTCAAGGGATTTTGGATGAAATATTGAGCCTGCCAAGGTCAGAATCTCACCTCTAGGGTCCACTTCACACAAAGCCCAGACCTGGGGCACCCTCCTTTTGGATGGTCACGTGCTAAAGGTCAGTAATTGAGCAGGCAGAGAGACAATATTGTCCTCTCATTCCCACAGACATGACTACTTGTGGTGAAATTCTGATTATGCCACAGCCTGCGTGGTTCTGGAGTCATGAACCCTGCTTGCAGCCCAGTAACTGTGAAGTCACTGATAAGAAAAAAACATATTTAGGGGGAAAAAAAAATAATTAAAAAAATCCTTACTGACAATGAATACAAACCAAATAATTTCTTCTCAATTGTATGCTTAGTTAGACTGTTAGAAGAAATAATTCCTGCAGAAATCTTCCTTTGTGTATAGATGGAGAGCAGTGAAGTCAACTTAAAAATGTCTGTGAGCTTGCAATCAGGTACTAGTAGGTGAAACAAAAGTGTGACACAGAGTAGCTGTGAGTTCAGCTTCTCTGACCCTGCCCTAATTAATCCAACAGGCTTCTGGCACATCAGCCCAGGGTTCTGAAATAGCATTAGATTTATTGACAGGGAAATATTCCAACAAAGTCTGGCTAACTGTTTGACTTATGTGCAATTGAATGATTAGGTTGCAGTTATGAACACAACCTATTTATGACAAAGGATTCGTTTCACTCGAGCCAATTTTTTCTAAGCTTATAAGAGTTGCCATAATTCCAGATAAATGATTACACAGAAAACAGCCATTGAATATATTCAATGATGAATATAATACAATGAATATTGTATTGAAAACATAATACCCTGAGCTTAAAAAAAAAAAAAAAAGCCCAACCTGGCTGACCTGGTGATTTATGACTCCTNTGATTCTTCTAAACTGAAGAAAGGTTGTAAATTAGACCAAATTTAAGAATCACTACAGCCCCAAAATGCTCAAAAGTGACGTAGAGAGGATTTTGTGTTTTGAAACATGTTTGGTTTTGTTGGTTTTTTGTTTGTTTGTTTCCTTTTCAGGATATTCTAGACCTAATTTGTGAAGAGGTTTGAGTTTCTCTGAATAATGAACTAAACCTCCCCCCATCTTACTCTCTGGCACTTAGGAATGCATCCTGCTATGCACACTGCTTTCTCTTCTGTTTCATCTGTGTGTGNAAAAAAAAAAAAAAAGCCCAACCTGGCTGACCTGGTGATTTATGACTCCTTTCTCTAAGTGCACTAACTTGGAAACAGTTCCCTCTCTCCCTGCCTTCTTCAAGCTACATCTCTTCTGAATGCCCTGGAAGGAGGTGTTGCACATACAGAAGGCAGATAGAGACTTAAATAGAGATTATTCTGTGTNTTTTTGTTTGTTTGTTTCCTTTTCAGGATATTCTAGACCTAATTTGTGAAGAGGTTTGAGTTTCTCTGAATAATGAACTAAACCTCCCCCCATCTTACTCTCTGGCACTTAGGAATGCATCCTGCTATGCACACTGCTTTCTCTTCTGTTTCATCTGTGTGTGTGTGTGTGTGTGTGTGTCTGTGCATTGCAAGTTCTTACTTCAAACAGCTTCTGTCTGCTGAGTATCTGGAGTGTTCTCTGCACACCTCAGTCTGACCAGAAATGCAACTGGAGGGTGTTTTCTGTCAACTCTTGTGCATCAGCAGGCCTGCAGGACTCAGGCTGTGTTTCAGAACAGCTTCATGGAACAACCTGTCCTGCAGACACAAAGTACAGCTCAGCAAATTCTTGGACTAGTTTTGTCCTTCAAGGCCTTGGGAGAACTCTCATGGTGACTGCCTCATCTTTTGTGAGGCCACAGGATACTCCCAGGTGCCCCTGCTCTGAAAGGTGCAGAAGTCTGAGGCTCAGAGAGGGGCAGAAAGTCGAAGGCCAGATGCAGCTTTCTCATGATGCTGAGCTAGTCCTCAGGACAGGCAAGGGGGATGCAGAGAGTTCCTCATCCAGGGGTGTCTGAGATGCAGAGATTCGTGGGGTGGTGCAGTTTGCTCTTTGCACTTGCTCAAAGGGTAGCCCAGGTTGACAGTTAAATAAAAGTTTAGTGACAAAAGTCACTTCAAACTATATTTAAAATGAAATATGGTTGTTAAAATTAAGCAATTCACATTCAGTGGGCCAGTGCTGATCAGATATCACAATTTAGGCTGCACAGTTGACCTAAAACTGATGCTGCTAATCTCACCATTTTGTAGAAAGCCTGACAGTTTTGTGCTTTTCCCTCAAGCCCCAGCTCTTGGAGTCATGTGCTGAGAAAAATGCCAGCTTTCATTGCTTCAACATCTAAACTTCTAGCTCTCCTATTTCCAGGCAAAATCTGAAACCATGAGCATTACAAGTTCCAAAATTAGAAGGCAAACAAAGCAGAGGCCAAATGTTGTTTTTTAAACTCTTCTGATTTTTAGTCAAATTTTTTTTTTTTTTTGAGAACCCAACTCAAGATTTTGGAACACTTGAGGTTGCCAATAATGGAAAACTAAGATCTCAAAGCAACAAGAAGCAGCAGTGTTGCTTTGCAGTGTCTTTAACATGTGGACTACAGTTTTGTTTGACTTTTTAGTTGAATGCTGCCAGTACTTGGTTGCTAATGTATATTCATTTTTGAGTGATGTGCTTAGCCCAAGAACTGAGTGCTGTGCAACTTGAGAGCAATTCCTGCCAGGCAGCAACCATTCAGTGACTCTGAGTTTTAAGAAAGCGTACTGGGGTCTGATGGTCTCCAGTTGTGTGGCAGGGAGTGTGGGCACCATGGCCCTCCAGACTCTGCTCCTTTGGGCTGCAGGTTTCCTGCCTTTCTTGGCTCCCTCCAGTGCCCTCCTGGCTCCACAGGAGGCTTTCCTTCCTGAGTCTGGATCCAGATTTCCAACCTCCTTACTCTGACAGCTGGCCATGGCCCTTTCCCCATGAGTTGTGTCAGTAGGTGGTGGAGAGGCCTGGCTGTGCTATGTTCCCAAATCAAAGTATTCCCATTCTCATTAAGTTCTGAGTTTTCATGTGTTGTTCCAGTTTGGAATGTAAAAACATCTCAAACACTTGGAATTTCCTGCAGGATGGTTAGTCCCTTTTGTAGCCAGATCTGCTTTTCAAAATCTAGCTGTATTCTGGGGGAGGAAAGAAGGTTTGGTTACTGAGTTACACAGAAGTTCAGAAAAACATTTCTTAAGCTTAAGGTGCAAAGTTTTGAAATGACATGGTTGTGATTGACAAAACTCTCCAAGCACCAAGAGGCTCTGGGTTGATTCCAGCCTTCCAAAACACTGCTTGAGACACCAGAGTGCTTTAGACAGCAGAATTTAGTCACTTGGATATCTCTGGGGATCATTTTGGTGGTGGCGGTGTTCAGACTTGTTGCTTTTGAACCTCTCAGGTGAGCAATCATGTTCTGTTACCCAGAACTGGCTGGCTGACACTCAGGTTGGTTATGTTCTCTTTCTTCAAGATGACAGGGATTTTGATTGACCTATTTCAGATGAAGTTGAGCTGTACAAAGTGTCAGCTTTTCTTTCTTTCTGTGAGAAGACACTGGCTGTACATACATGAGGTTTTGTTCCCTGCACCAACAGCTACCCACTTGTAAGTATACTTCAGCACTTCTCATCCCTTCATCTTCTCTCCTGCTGGCAAACACTCCAGGACAGACACCCTTACCCTTCGTCACTGCCCTGTTGCTGTGTCCTTGGTGCAACCCTAAGGACTCAGGGCAGTGTCTTTGCTGGTCTCCAGCTCCCTGCATGCCTGTGACCCAGAGCTCCCTCAAGATACAGACATGAACAACCAGCAAAGTGCTGGGTGACGGATTTAGTAGCATGGCTTGCTTCTGTAATGCCATCTTCCCTGGGAACTGTGATGTTGTAGGAAGGCAGTGTAGGCAGAGCAGTGCTGGCTGGTCCTACCACCCCTGTGCACACTGCAGAGCAGAGCAGCATTAGTGCTGCTGTAATTGGAGTCCTCTTTGCATATCAGAGAGAGGTGAGGACAAAAGGTTTCCTTGGTAGACAATAAAGTTGTTGAAGTGAGGGCCTGATCCAACTCCCATTGAACACAGTGAAAAGGCTCTTCTTGGTATTAGTGGGAGTTTAATGAGACCTTTCTTCAGGAGGAAACTGTGAGAAAGTCTCTTTCTTCTCAGGCTGCAGAATGTTTTTGGAGCAGGCTGGGTGCGCTGGGACGGGTTGTTTGGGGTTGGTTTTTTTTGGGCTGTGACAAGCTGGGAGTGCACACTCAAACCCAGCAGCCTCCTGCACTGGGGACATTTTGTCCCAGTCCAGCTTGTGTCAGGAGCAGCTGTTTTCCTGCAGCTTACAAACACGGGCACACTGGATTGAGGGAGACAGCCTGAGGAGGAGTCAGGCCACAGCCTTTCCCATGACTTCCCAACCTCTTCCCAAACAACAGAGGTTGCCAGCTAAGAGGCTAAACAATTGTTTCTCACAACAGCCCTGCAGCTGATGGCCTATCAGTTATCAGCATAACTCGCTGTCCCTTGAGCAGGAAAACCCCCCTGGGAAATGAATTATTAAAAAAAAAACCCAAAACACACGAGAAAAAGAGAAAAGGGTTGAGTGGGAGGGGGAAGAGGGGGAGGGGAGCAGGCAGGGAGTGAGGAAAGGGAGGACTGAAAAGCAAAACTGAGATGGCAGTTGGAAGGAGCCAGTTGCTTTCTGGCCTCTCTCGTTCAGCAAATAAGGTGTGTTTTGGCTGAAGGAGGTGATGTGCTCGCCTCAGAGCAACCCACGGGCCTTCACTTCCTTCTGGTGCTGAAAAAGCTTGTTGGGTAGAAACATCTCAGGGGGGTTTACCCCAGTTTCTCTGCAGGGCAACGTTTGGCAGCAAGGTAGCACATTCTTACTTGTAAAGATCAGCTGTGGAGCAAGCAGGGGCAGTCAGTGTGGTCTCAGCCTTCCCTGCATTCCAGCCAAGCCCAGTTTGCTGACTGGTGGAGGTGCAGCAGTGGAGGCAGGGAGACTCTGCTTGGGATTTGTACAATTCAACTTTTTGAGATTGCAAGGGCATGTTTTTATAAGATAAATCAGCTTTTTTTTGCCTGTGCTGAGCTATGTGATTGCAGCAGCACTTGCTAGATGGAAGCTTTCTCCAGTGTTGCCAGTCCAAATGTTTATAATTTTTTTATGAGTTTGTTTTAAACTTTGTGACTTTTTTTCATACAGCTTTAGCATCTTTGCTTAATTTCCTTTTTATTACTGAGCTTTCAGCATTCCCATTTGCTGGTTCTCCCACACAGTCACAAGGGAGGGCCAAAACCTAATTTTAATTAAAAAGACAAAACAATGAAACCTCCAAAAGAATCCATCAGCTAGGACTGTCAGAAAAATGCCAGCAGTCCCATGCAGTCATCACCACTGGCAGCATCGTGCACCAAGCCCTCATCCTCCCCTCAGCAAGTGTCTCTTTGTCCAGGGAGCTGTCTCCTTTTTGCTTTTCAGCTTCCAGCTCCATTGTCCCTCTGAGGCATCCCACAACTCGGTCCACTTCCACTTCCAGCTCCCTGATGCTGCAGTGCCAACCAACCTCCCTCACACACCTGCCCACCCTTCCCCACCTCCACCCCACCTCTGCCAGCCCTCCATGGTTTAATTTTCCCTTCTCAGTGTCATTTCCAAGGTGTTTTTAATGGTTTTGGTACCTGTGTGTGTACCTGCTTGGGGCGTTTAACACAGCAGGCAGGCAGAAGGTCCTCAGTGGTTCGTGGAAACAGCTTGGGCAGCTGAGTGAGCTCAGGATGGCTGTGATCCTGCAGTGTGTGTAGTCAGGAGCACTGCTGTTATGCAGCCAGAAAAGGCTGCTGCTTAACTGCCTCTGCAGTAAGGTAAAGCAGGAGATAACAATAAATTTTTTACTGCTGGCTGGCGGAGGTGTTTAGGATGTGTTTTCTTTATATCTTCATCCGCCCCTAATTGAAGATGCTTTAAAATTGAATGACTAGCAGTCAAAACGTGTTTGCTTCAAGCTGAGAAGAAAAATGCTGGTGTCTCTGCTTCCAAACTGATTGAGCTTTGTACACAAGTGACAGCCACAGTCACTTTGAGTGACTGATAAGTGGGAAGCTTTGCCACTTATCAAGGAATGCGCGCTGAAAAGAAAGGACTGGAGCCCTTCAGATGCTTTGGCATGTTCAAAATAACATCTCACATTAGTCAGACTCAGAGGCATTTCAAAATAAACTTTCTATCTATCTATCTAGAGGCAAGGATTCCATTGAACAGACAGCTCAGCGTGTGCCATCATGGCTCTGAAAATGAGAGCATCATCAGAAGGGTCACCAGTTGCAAAATGACTCCCATGGCTGTGTAATTTGAGAGCATTTGTTGGAGGGTTTCACCCCCCCCAGAACAAAACTACATCTGGAAATCCTGTGTGTCACCCTGGTCGTCTCTGAATTGGGGGAGTTCATCCCTCTTGGCCAAGTCATATTTGGTTTCTAGAGCGTGAGGTGTTCTGAAGGATCCCAGAGACAATGAAATGCTGAAAGAAGTTTGGAGCTCCTTGATTTCCTTCTCATAATCATGGCATGGATTTGGGATTGCCTGGCATTAACTCAACTCACAGCATTTTTAGTGATCCACAGTATGAATAGAAGGTAGAACCTTTTATTGTTGTTTTTCTGGTGCTGTTTACAGCACTAATGAGGAGATTCTGACCCCCAGGAGCTGAGATGTGAGGAGACAGTTTCTGGTACTGACTCTGGGTTGGGCCACTGCAGCATTTAGGGTGTTTGTTCAGGGGGGTTGTAAATAGGCTCTGAAGAGGTTCAGAAGGAAATGTCAGGGTTTCTTGTATTTAGTTATATGAAAGTATGGAAGCTCCAAGATAATATAATGAAGTTATAAAAACTAAAATGAAGACTGTTAGGAGAGGTAATAATAATAACTAAATGGGACAAACACAAATGACAGTGCTTGGGAGTTATTAAATAGTTGGCAGAGTGAGGAAAACTAATTAGAAAATGTATTATAAAATGGCTTTGATCAGGTTTGATTTCTTTGAAAGACAATAGCATTCAGCAGATTATTCTAGAGTTGAAACGTGCACAGTTGAAACAAAATTGTTCATAGCCACTTGAAATTGATTTGGGCAGAAATGATCAAGAAATCTGTATACTTGTATACCTTGTAAAAATCCCATACAAAGAAATACAGTAGTTAGGTAGCAAAGGAAGGCATTTGAAAGTTGCAAGTGCCAGATTTAGGTTAAATAGATATCTTTATTTTAATTCCATGTATCTCTGTCACACATAGTGAATAAAAAAGGGTATCCCACGGGAGCAGAATTATGTGATGATATAATTGTAGACTGTACTCACCAGAGGGAAAATGGAAATTGTGTTGACAATCTTAATTCAGGCATTTCCTAAAGTTTGAGTCCTTGACTTTTTCATACAAAACAGCTCCCTTCCTAATATTAATAATAATAATATTCCAATATTCTGTGATTAGTCTCCATCAAAACACAGAAGACTTCTTTCTGTTGCTGTCCTCTTCAAAAAGGAAGGTAGATAACTTGAGTACCTTTGAGTTTGTGCTGGCAATGCTGCAAATGGAATTTAATCTTCAGTGCTCTCCATTTGCTCCCCCTTTCTCCCTTCATGGACGTGGGACTGGGCCAGTTGTAATCAATTCTTTCCTCCTAGTTTACAAAGCTCTTTGGGCTTTAGGAAGCTTCTCACCTTGTACAGAGAAGCAAGCTGCCTCATCCACCCACAGGCACACATTGCCATGCCTGCATTTGGAATACCTCGATTGGGACATCAATGACTAACATCATTAGTTTGCTGGACAGGGATTTTGAATGTCTCTAAAGTGTTTTCAGAGGAAGGAATAGGGATGCTCTCTGTGTGGGGGCCACAGGTTATATATAAATAGATATAAAAATATAAAATATATAATATATAAATATATATATAAATGCTTACCAATTTATAGCTGATCTTCAATTCTAATTGAAGAATTAAATTAGATCTGGCAGCTGCTCTTCAGCTGAAGTCAAGGATAGAGAGAACCCTCACTTGAGATGAAGACCCTGATGGTTGCAGTATCTCCCAGAGATGCAGACTGATGCCCACACCAAGGGGTACCAAGGAAGCAGAAGTGGACTGCAATGACTGGAAATGAGAAAACTGTGAGGAAATGAAACTTTCAGGCCTCCATATTTTCCCCTTCTGTGTCTCATTGTTTGCATGGCTCTGTAGCTGCCCCTGTAAAGGTTGCTGCTGTTCTTCCACAGATGACAGTTCTGGGAGCAGGAGGTTTCCCTGGGTACAATAGCTCCCCAGATCCAGGAGGTTCCTTGCCATCATCTTAGGAAACATGATATATTCTAGTGACTGGAATTAGAATTATGCTCTGGATCTTCTAGATCCTTTCTTGAGGTGTAAGGCAGATTTGAAATGATGTTTTTCAAGAATTTTAGCTTTCAGTGTCATGGTTCTTAGGACTTTTTTAAGTCTGCTTCCCTTATATTATTGCACTGTTAAGAATTCCTGTCTTTGTGCTACAACCAGATTAAATAAATTCACACTGCAATCAATTTACTGACCCAGAAATCTGTGTTCTGTGCTCAGGCTTCACACTGATCTAAAAATCAACACATCCAGGTTAGATCTTTACATCCCTCTGTGTATGGAGCTGGGTTTGCTGAAACCACAAGTTAGCTTTCTGTCTTTTGTGAGGGTTGGTTGAGCTCAGTCTCCTCTTAGCAGAAACTCTTGCGAAGGCCCCATGGGAGGAAGACTGTCCATTGTGTTCTTTTGAAAGCCAGCTAGCTTTTTCCCTGGAGCTGGGCTCCAGCAAGTTTGTTCTTCCACTCGGGGGTATCTGAGGAGGTTCCTGTCCTCTATGCTGCCGAGGAAGCAGAGCTCAGATACACACATTGTCTTTGCTGCCATCATATCATCTGTGCAACTTCCCTGCAAATAGCAGCAGTGATGCTTGCCCCAGCTGTTCATTTGCTGGGATTCTAGCCCTTCATTTAGAGAAAACCCTTCTTCTCTGATTCACATTGTCTGCAGCACGGCCTCCCTTCTATACCTATTGTTGCCTTGGCTTTTTGGCTGTTGTGTGCAACAGGTGTTTCTTTCAGACATCCCAGGCAGGGAGGCAAGGGCTTCCTTTATGGCACGTCTCTCGAGGCTGTGATTAAACTCTTATTTGTGATTAAAATGCCACTGCCTTGCAATGAACTGCACTGTGTTTGCACAAACCCCCTCCATCCTTCTGCCCCCACGGCTGGAGCCTGGCTCACTGGGGCTGGGGCTGTGTTTGCCTTTTCTTCTCTCTTTTGACACGGAGCTGATTCCTTTTTACCTTCCTGATCCTGCACTTCCCTCAGAGCCTGGATGCAGCCCTGGGAATGGTTTAAAGGAGCAAATGTTTCTGCAAAAAGCACTGCTGATTTTTTCCCCCAGTGTTTCCCCATTGCTGCCTCTGCAAATACCAACAGCTGGACAACTTTCCTCAGTTTCCCAAGGGGGAACCAAGGGTTAGAAACAGGGAATGTTTTCTGCATCTCCTGGAGCAGGTCTCAGCCCAGTGGGTTGTAGGCAGAACAGATATTTTCCTAGCCATCTTCTTTTTTCTTTCACACACCTCACCTGCTGTTGAGGAGAAGCCACTGCTATTAAACTGGATTTCCTGGCTTAGGTGTGGGAATGCTTCAGGGAGATGTGGTTTGTTGTGGCAAGAGCATGGGTTGTGTTGTAGGGAGAAGGTGCCCCATGCCAGCAGCTTGTCTAATACACACTGACTGTGTCTAGTTGTTGTTGAGAGCAGTCCTTCCAGGGCTGACAGCTAGAGAAGCTGTTCAGACCAGAGGGACAAGAGGCTAGGTCCATGCTCTGTGGAAGCTCAGTTGGCCTGCACTGCTCAGGTGTCCTGCTGGAACCATGCTCACCCACAACGTGTTCTTTCTGTGCCATTGTCTTCATGCCAGGACATTTCTTGCTTGGAAGCCCTGGGGTGAAGAGATGCAAACAGGCGTTAGTCAGAGGGATATAATGGATGTCCTGGGAGCTGTGCCAAACAATTAAGAATATAGGCATAATGATTTATAGGGTAAGCAAAGTGTCCAGAGAATGCTGCATCTGTACAGGCTGGGAATCTGCAAGAGTCAGAGAACCTGCCTCCTTCCAGCCTCCCAGAGAGAATGCACAGCTAGGGAATACACAGATGCTTGCTTCCAGGCCGAGACATCCCTTCTGCTGATGGCTTTCTGTTGCTTTGATCAGAGCTTCCCAAATGTCATCATCCTCTGGGATCCTCTCTGTACAAAGGGTGTTTTTCCAGTAGCAGGGGTGTCCTGGTTCCAGGGAGCACGGCCTAGACGTGGCTCTGGCACTGGGTCTGTTTTAGTGCCTGGCTTGGTGGCAGTGGCAGCATCTGTGTAAAGTTGGAAGAGAACTGTCAGAAAGTGTTTGAAGGGTGTTTCATTTAGGAACATTAAACCCCCTCCCAAGCTGACGCTTGTTTTAGCATGCAGTAGCTAACAGTGGAAGATGGACTTCAGTAATGCAGACAACATGGCTTCCCAAATCAGTTCTTCCTCTTCACATTAGTGTGTAGTTACACAGTGCAATGAGCATAGTGCATGACATTATTCATCTCAAAACCCACGTTTTATTGTTTCTTAACACATAAATGGCAAGGCTCTGAATTTCCTTCTGCTTAAAGCATCACCAAAGCAGAGCATGAGCATTCAGAGCCACTTTGTGCTGAGTTAAGTGACCAGGTTCCACACAGCTCCATCTCCATCCCTTCTGTGCAAGGAAACTGAGGCACTGTGTTCAAACATAAATACCAAAAAAACCCCTTAAACAAGCAACAAACAACAGACTTGACCCCCCAAACTGTTCTGAAAGCACCCATTTCTGATGTTTGGGCATTCAAGCTTCTGTCCCAGGCAGCTGTTAAGAGCACAGAGGTATTTTCAAGAGCCTGGCCCCTGCTTTTCTTTCAGACATCATCTCCCTGTTCCTTCAGGAGGGGCCCTGGGGTAGGAGTGAAACCTTCCCAGCAGCAGGAGGCTCCCTTGGAAGCCTGTCATTGCTGGCCTTGGATTTCCCAAGGCAGTGATGCTCCCCCAGAACATGTGTGAAGCTCACCTGCCCAGGATTGCTGCTCACCAGGCTGCTTTAAGAAGGCTTTGCATGCAAAAGGCTGATTTGCTTCGTTTTGGGACTATCACTCAATGGGAAATGTCAGAAATAGGGAAGGATAAACAGCGAGTTACATTCCAAAGAGGAAAAAAAAGCCCTGAGAAATTATCTCCTGGCTCCATGTTTTCTGAGGTTTTGCATTAGCAGGGCCGAAGCCGTGGAGTGTTGACACAGTCTAATGTGCAATGACATAATACCTGGAGTATGGAGACAGCAAGAGGCACAAAATCAAACTTATCTGAGTTTTCACAGGAAAAGAAGGGATTAAACTTTGCTGGTTAAAATATGGATTTTTAGATTTTTGAATTTTTTTTCCCTTTTTTTTTTTTTTTTTAAAAAAAAATACCCTAGTTTGATTGAGATAAACCTACTGAGATCTAATTCTCTCCAGTCCCTGGGAAAAGTGGGCATTAAGATGTTGAGCCTATTTGCCCAATCCCTTTTTTTTTTTTAGAAAGAAAGATTAGGGTAGGAAGTTGGGTCCTTATCTCTAAGGTTTTTACTGCTTCAGAAGGAAGCTGAAATACTCACACGAAGGACACTTTCTTGAAGTCATGGTTTGTCTTCACTGAGATTATTTCTGAATGCTTTGGCAATGTGGATTTCCCACAATGCTGGACTATTTTTGTTTTACATATCTTAGAGGAACTCTGATAAATGGTTGTTACTGCCTGTTGTAGCAGATGATGTCAAAACACTCCAGTGACTTAAACTGCAATTGTTACTGCTTGTGCATGGAAACTTTGATCTGGAAGCATCATCCACTATTTCCTAACTGCCAGGTGTGATTCTGCTCTGCCTTTTCATCCCTCGTGGTTACTTACAGCTCTAGAAAATAACCTTGAATCACTCATTTTTACTGGGATTTTACAGCCTGTTTGCACTGCTATCAGTGTGTGATCCAGCTCTTACCCAGTGTTGTCAGCACTGGACCTGGGGATTTTTTCTCCCTTTCTGCCTCTGTCTGTCTGTTTGGCTGTTGTTGTTGTGGAGGGGTTTTTGTGAAAGCATCCTGTTTTCCAGACCAGGGGAATTGAGGACAGAGGGGGAGCAGCTTGCACATTGTTAGGCTGCAGCTCCTTGCCAGAACCAGGAACAGAACCCAGATTGTCAGTCAGCTCCCATTGGGCCACAATGCAGAATGTGAACTGAAGTGCAGAGTGAGCAGAGATTCAGCCCTTCTAGGGGTTTGTGTCTCCATTTTTACTGGGTTTCTGCAGAATTTTCCATTCCAGGGGCAGCCATGGAATCCAGACTGCAGTGCTTGTTGAGTGACAGACAGGGAAGCAAGCAGAAAACAACCCCTGCCAGCTTCAGACTCATCTTTGTCTTGAGTCACATCAGTAGGGTTTATTGCAAAGAATCTGATCTGGTCCAGCAGTAAATGTTAAGAAGTTTGTGAGGGTCTATTTCTGTCCTCTTCAAGGTGAGAAAACAATTTTCCTTGCACTTCCAACATTTTATGGCTTTATTTTTTTTCTGGATCCATTCACTGTAACCAAGCCAAGGCTTTCTCAGCACTTTATATATATATATATTTTTTTTTTCAAACATCATTTGATTCCATGAAAACTACTTAACTCAGAGTGTTCCTACCAATCATTATGCACAAACCCTCTCCTCACCTTGATTCCTGGTAGGTTTTTATCCCATTCTGGCCATGCTAAGCTGTGCTAAATGTCAGTGGGATGCCTGCCCAGGGTGTTTTTTTGTTTGTTTGGGTTGGTTTTTTTTTTCTCCTGTATTGATCTGCTCCAACTCAAGAATGGTTCATTCACTGTCTTGCTTTCTTTTTTTCAGTTGCTGGATACTTCAGCTGCTTTCATGCCAGTCTCAGGGCAGTTTGCTGTGTTGAACAGGCACAAATGACTGTACCTCCTGTCTGCTTTTCCCTTCTCTCCCCCTTCTTCTTCTGTTTTTCACTTCATGGCTCACTAAGAACACAGCCACAAAGGCAACAGTAGGGGCAGCCTAAACAGTGCTCACCTACAGGAGACTTGCTGATGTTTTAGAATTAAAAAAACCCCAACAAAATAGCATTATGATGATAATAAAAGCCAAGACAGGTGCTGGGCACTTTGTTTATTCACTGATTAAAACAGTCACAGTGTGACACCTTTTCATCTAAGCAACTAAAGAGGGAGGTGGATTATTAGTACATTGCCAAGCCTTTGAGTGCACCTTAACAGAAAATATGTGAGGGCCATCTGATATTAAGGGTCAGCATGTACCACTGCATGCTGGGAACATACCTGCTTGGCAGGGTGGTGGGCAGGAAATCAAATATTCCCAATAATTAGCAGCTGCCAAGAGCATTCATTTCTTCCTAATTGGGCAGAGTCCCTTGCTAAGTCCCCAGGAGACAAGAAGAGGGAACTGTGAAGCTGTGCTTGTGCCACTGTCCAGTTGTGGAGGCAAGACATCTGCTGCTCTCCTTGCTTCTCCCCTCTTCAGAGCAAGCTGCCCAGCTTCTGCTAGGTGATGGCAAGCCCTGATCCTTTCTTCAACCAATAAGGAGGTGTTTGGGGTGAGTTTGAAAACTCTGTGATCCTGTTCATCCACCTCTGAGCAGGGTATGCTTGTGTTTTGATAACATACTTCGGGCTTTTCTCGTTTTCAATCAGTCTATTGCTCCACACTGGGCAAAATTGAATTTTGTCTAATGAGGCTTTAGCCATCAGTGCCCTCCTGTGCTGTCCTTTGGGCTCTTTTCTGCCCTCTGCTATGCTGAGGGTTGCACCTTTCTGGTTTAGCTGGGTGTGTCATCTCAATTCTCTGCATTGTGCAGCTAAGTTTCTTCTGGTGCCTGATGCTCGGAGCCTGCAGATGCAGTGCTAGGTGCTTTTCTTTCTCAGGCTGAACATTGAGGCTGAGTTAATTAAACACCTATTTGAAGTTAAGCTGTTGAAGGCAAACAAAATAGTTGTTCCAGCCCTGTAGAGTGGTTATTGAGTTATACATTGGTTATATATGATAGCTTCTGCTTTGTCCCTTTCTACTTTTCAGTCTCTTCTCTGCTCCATAAGCTCCTTTTCCAGACAGGGACACGATGTCTGACAGACAGGAAAGTCACTTCAGCAAAGGGTGATGTTTAGAAGCATGTGTGCAGAAAATGATGCCATCAGTTCCTCATCACAATCCTGAAACAGCTTTCTTGGAGAATTCATTTCATCTCTACCAAATACAGCTAAAAATGCTGACCAGAAGAGGCAGCCCCAGGTCCAGGCTGTTCACTGTAGCTGTTAACCCTCTGTAATGAATGAATACAGTGGGCTCTGCTTTTTCTCTGCAGTGTTTCTAACCTGGGTTTCTGGAGTTCACTTCTGTTTCTTTACAACATCTGCTGATTTTACTTAGCAGCCTCATGCACTGTGAGAGGGATGGAAGTGCTCTTGGGCTTCAGAGGAAAACCAGGATGAGAACTGGGACAGAGTTGGGTTTAGCTGCAGTCATTTTCAGAGGGCAGCAAGTGCAGTTTGCTTGGTTTTTCCTTAAGATAGTAGCATACTAAAGCTGTAGTTGGTTTTGTTCACATCTTTCTGGGGTATAACAGTGGTGCTGAATGCCTTCTTGCAGTGTTTATTTCCATCAAGAGGAGGGAATGATCTGAAGCAGGGAAGATCAGTGAAGAGACCAATGTTTGTAACTTCCTTATCCACTGAATCCTGCAGGACTGTTGTCTTTTTGTACCAGTACTCCTAAATGACACAGTTTGATTAAATAATCTAATTAATAAATAATAGAAAATTAAATAAATTACATAACTGTGCTTCTGCAGACAAGGTTTCAGCCAGCAGTTCTCCTTAGAAATGCAAGGAGAAGGAATATCCCAGGGACCCTGTTGTCTTAAAGTGTGTGTGTGCAACTCTGCAAGACAAAAGGATTTAGAACTTTTCAGCTGAGCATGAATAATATTTTTTAATATATANTTTTTTTATATATATATATATATATATATATGAGAAGTTGATGTTTGGAGGAGTTATTTAAGATACAGAAACCTGATTCTTACAGCTAAGACAGACAAGGCCATGCCTTTCCTCAGACATGGAAGATCTAAATGCTCTCTGAGGGATCCACTCAAACACAGGCTGTCATTCTTGTTTCATCAAGCAGTATCACCATACTGTGATGAGATGGGGTAAGGATTAGAAAGTACAAAAAAGATGCTTTTCTATTAGTCACATCACTGATATTAATGACATTGTGAAGAATTGATGGGTCTTACCTTTCTTCCTTGGGACACAGGATGACTGAGATATTCCTCTGTTGTAATCCTGCCCATGCCCAAGGTGCTGTTCACAGCACATGATCTTCTCTGGAGAATCTCAGACCTTCCCAACTCTTAATTGCTCAATGAGATTTAGGTGTAAGCCAAGAGGATTGTGTGTTGGATAAGACACCTGTTTGGTCCTGTCATCCCTCTGTAATCCAAGCTAACAAGGTGTGGAGTTTATCCGTGGCCTTTAGCAAATGGAGGTGTGCTCTACAGCAGGTACCTGTCAGGCTGCAATCCAGGGCACCAATCTGCACTACCACCTGCTCCTCCATAGCCAACAACTAAGAGAGGTGATAAATTGGTTGTGATTCAAGTGCCTTAATCTCTATCTAGAGGGAACATCCATCTTGCACAGGGACACTACCCTCAAATGAACTCATTAGTGTCTTCCCAAAGCTTCTCTGCATTCCCGTGTTCTTTCTTATTTGCAGCAACATCATTTTCTCCTCGTCAAGCAGATTCCTATTCCAAGAAACCATTCTGACCCCTTCCACCATGTCCTGTCCCACATCTCCTTGTTTATTTTGGTATGGCATCTCTCAAATCTTTTTTTCTTCCACCTAAAACTTGTGAATCTGAGACTTGATTGCCAAGCCTGTTGTCATTACACTTCCATTGTTTGCCTCCCTGCTTCCTTGGCAGGACATTCCCCAAACATTTAACCATCATCTCTTCAATTCCCTGAATATTATTGGACCCAGCTCCTCCTTTTTGCTTAGGAATTAGCAGGCAGGACCTTGGGAGTCCCTGCAACTTTCTCATCATGTAACTCATTGATGAGAGTAATAGAAAGATTCACTTCACTTCTCTCTCTGAATTTACCTGAGAGTTGGTGTGTTTGTGTGACACGCCCTCTTGTTCAAGAGCTTGTACAGGGCATCAGTGTGAGTGTGATAGTCCCCTTGCACCAATGGCTTGCTATTTGATCACACAGATCCCTAAGGTTCTTCCTTCTGGTTAGACAATTATCCCCATGAATCTGTCTGCCCTTCCTTGGATCAATTGGCCCATACACCTTCCAGGCTTATGACATTAAAGTTGAGCTACAAACTATGCACCCAAATGAGGGTGTTCATCATGTTTCTCTCTGCTGCTGACTGTCTGCTCACCAGACCTTAGGGTGCTGCTAGTGCCTGGGCTCAGGGATGCTGAGGAGCAAAGGAAGAGATGTGAGTACATGGCAAGTGACTTCCCCATTACCATTCAGTATGGGCCAAAGTGCCCTGGGACCTGCAGTCAGTGTAACCCCCAACACTCCTTCCCCTCATGCCACAGAGAGCAGGCAGTGGCAAAAGGCAAGGGGTAAGAAAACTAAAAAGCACCTGATGTTATCTGGCCCCTCTGGGGAACTCCTGCAGCTTTCAGTGTGTCTGTGTGCAGCTGAGCAGAAGAAAGGCAGCAGTGGGGTTATTAGTGAAGGGAGCATTTTAGGAGAGACATGAAAAGAGGACCAGTTCTGACTCTTGGTTCCCTTTTTTCCCATGCAGTTAAAAAGAGAGAATTGTTTAAACACTTCTGTCAAACTCCTTTCATGGCTCTCTTCTGCTCAGCAAAGGTACCAGTGGTTTCATTCACAGAGATGATCTTGAAGGTTGTTTCACTGTCACTGGGATGTAGTTAAAGTATTTTGTAAAGAGTACCACTCAAGTGTAAAGATGCCTGGTAGGAAAAATAAGGCCCTTGCAGAAAAAGAGCAGCAGCCCATCAGATCTTGCTTTTTCAAACCAGGTAGGTTCCCCCATGGAAAGATTAATTACAGTCAGGTTTGGAAGACAGCCTTGCTGTGGTTTCCTTTTTTTTTCCTTCCTAACATTAGAAAAGATAAAGGGGGTGATTAGTGTGCACAAAGCCTCTGATCAAACCAGCACTGAGGTTTGTGACAGGGGGTTCAAACACTTTCTGGATCACTGGTGCTGACAGGTAGATCACACAAGCCTTAAACAGATATTTAGTGAGAAGATGAATGTGAGATCTCAAACGTGCCGGGCTCCTTTGCCTGGCCATAATAGCCTGTGAAACATTAAAAACCTTTCTCTTTTTTTTTTTTTCTTATTAAGCTGCTCGACTTAAAAAGGGAAAAAAGAAAGTACTAACAAGCTTGTAATATATCTTGGATTTTTAATGCTATATTTTATTATTATTATTAATTGAAATTCAGTATCTCCAGGTTCTTAAAGTTGTTAAACTTTTTCTTTAGGAACTGAAGGTTGTTCTTTTGGGATGTGTGAGCACAGTTCAGCCTCTCAGTGAGGCAGTGAGCGTGCCTGCTCTAACGAGGTGCACACACATGCTCCATTGCAACTGAGACCTGTTCAAATGAAAGGACAAAGGGCTTTGTGCTGGAGAGCTTCAGAGACAGGGTGCTTTTTATGGGACTGACATACTCTGGTGGATACACTACAGCAGCCCAGGGACTTAAAAACACAGTCATTATGTGAGCCTTGCTGAGCAAACTGTATTTACTGGACCTTTTGGAAGCACTTTGGAGTTGTTGATGAGAAGGGAGGAAAATATTGCAGTGGTGCCACTGGCTAGGAAAATCCAGGAGTTCTGACCATCATCTGGGCTACCTTCTCAAGTGGAATTGGTCACAAAACACTCTCAGTTCAGGTGCAAATGTCCTGTGTGGGGACACAAGTGGAGAAGCTCCCTATCTAGCAATACTTTAAGACCTTGGCAGAGTGTCTGGTGAGTGTCAGACACCTGGAGGGATCTATTCAATTTACAGATGGGCTGGAGCCAAAACATTCAGAACCCACATTGGAACACTCCAGAATGTAAGGATTTTTTGGATAAAGGGTTTAAGCCACTCCATATAAATAATCAAATTACAGAATGTGGTCTGGGAGTGGATTACAAGCACCCTAATATCCAAGAACTATTCTTAGGGTTTGATTTAGTTGGTCTAGAAAGCCCTGACCCAGGGTTTGAAATCTTTACCATCAGCCTTAAAAACAGTTCATTAACAAGTAGGTCTCCTTATATTTATTTTTTTTCCCCATTTACTATTTTTTTTAATTCATTTTTTAAAGAAATGCAGAAGAAAAGGTGTTTGTAAGCAACTTTCTAAATTATTATTTTTTTCCATCCACAAGCATAGGGCTGCCTGTTTGAATGTTTCCCAGAAAGTATTGTTCTTATGTGACAACAGGTCAGAAAGACTCTGCATTAATTACACTAACATATGGTTATTAACAGATTCTAGCTCAGGGAGCAATACTTTACAATGTTATCTTCCACATAGTCAGATGTTAGCCATATTGTCAGTGCTGGCAGCTATTGTTTCACTCATTTACTTCACAGAGCTAATTACTCCCTAATAATAACTTTACCTTGGAGTTTTTCACTTGCTTGTGCCAGCAAACCTGTTCACACTACATATGCTAATTATTGGCACTTATTCATTATGTTAAGATAGCTTTAAGTTCAAGCTGTGCAGCCTGGCTTTCGGTATGTAGCCAGCTGGCTGCAAAGTTCCACCTTTTTTTTTCTTCTTTTTTTTTTTTTTTCTGGGTTTTTTTTTCCTTTAACTAAAGTCATTAAAAGTTTTAATATGGGCCTGTCTTGTTCTCTTTACAAGCTTCAGCCTTTCAGGAATTCAGACACTCGGTTCCTCAGCAGCAATTCTGAGTTGCTCAGGAGTTCCCTGCTTTTCTCATCCTTCCGAGAGCTGCCAGTGAGGTCTTTGCTGGGGGATGGGTTGTCCATCCCTTTGGAATTGGAACCAGGAGGCCATTTCCCACAGTGGAATTAGCTTTTCTCCTCACCCCACTCAGTTCTAGCACCTTGCCTGCTTCAGCCATCCTTCCACTGGGACACCCAAGGCTTTTCAGTGCCTGGTGAGGAGGATTTTTCTCTGTGCTTTCAGTGTCCAAGGGGCTAAACCCTCCATGAGCTGTGTATGGATGGATTCACTGATTCCTTCTGGGATCAACATAAGAACATTAAATCAGATCATTCAGATTTGCAGCCTAAAACAGACAAATTTCATGGGATTTGGTCTATTACATCTTTCCAGAATTCTCAGTGATCCTTTTTCACACTCTAGAATAGTACATATTCTCCTAAAACCCAGAGAAATGTGGTGTCTTCTAAAGATAAAATACTGCCCTTGATTTGCATGAAGAATTTCATGAATAACAACTGAACATACATGGGAATCAAAGACAATTGATGGCTTATTCTGGTTAAAGTTGGTATACACAGTATGTATATAGAGGCTGAACCTAGGTGAAATCCCATTTTTATCACTAGAAAGGAGACTGAAATAATCCCTGTGTAAGAAATCAGTCCATACTGGGGGAAGAAAATAAAAATAAATCTGTTTCTGCCTCTCCATGAGCTAAAAGCTTTGAATTCCATAAACTTTGGGCTACCCTGACATGACAAAGAAAAGGTGGATTTGAAGTTGTGATCTAGCTGAGTTTATTAGAGAAGAATGCATACAGAGAGCTGCCATTTGGCCATCTGACCTGTGTGGTCTGCACATCACATGCATTAGGAATTCTCTCCCTGATGGTTGTAATTCTGAGGAAAACATGGATGAATTAAGATGATTTGATTTCATAATTAGGAAAGACAAAATGTCTGCTCTCCTGTACATGTGTTCTTCCATCCAGGCTCAGGGTGAAGTGTCTTGGTGTGCCTCAGTGCAGAATTTGGCCATCAAATAGAAAAAAACCATAAAAATAGAAAAAACAGAGAAAAAGCAGGGCACCTGAAACTGAAAGAAAAGATTTACTTGAAATAAGAATATTGTCCTACAACCTCCTGTGTTACAGCCTCAGAGCATTGGGTTGGATTCCCTCCCGTGTTACTGCAATTCTGCTGCAGTACAATTCCAGGGATAGCAATAAATAGCTTGAATAAAATTCTTAATAAAACTGAAGTAAACAGACTAGTTGAGCCATACCATAATAGACAGTCTTTACCAATTTTTTTACTTCTGGGATTTCTTGGGCTAGAAAATCAGAGTATTGTTTGGTAAAAAAACTGGTTTTGTGACTGTATAGTGTAATGTCCAGTCTGCATTATACAAAAGTCAGCTCTTGGGAGGAGGAAGAGGTTTGGAGCTATGGAGAAGAGTGATTCACAAAAAAAAATGGAGAGGAAAAACTCCCAATTCAGCTTCTGGGAAATAGCTCACGTCGTCAGTTGCTGCCTGATAGGAAGAAGGCATGGCAAGTAAATCTAGCAGTGGTTCACAGGGTCAGAGCTAGGCTTTCATTTAGGAAAAAACCCCTCCAGATGACTTGTAAAAGCTTGTTCTCAGTAGTGACCCTGCAGATGCCTGCTCAGAGCATCCCTCAGTGACTGGAAATGAGGGGACGAGAGGCTGCTGCAGCCACTAAACACATCCCACTGACATGAAGGAAACTCTCATTACAGAGAAGGTTTGAACCAAACCCTTCAAACTGTGGAGCAGCTTTCTGGGGAGCTGACCTTCACCTCTTGCTGTTGAAGGCTGAGCCTCAAATGCCAGATCTAGATGCACTGTGGGGGTTTGGATGGAGGCTGGAGCTCTGTGGCTCAGAGCTGTGTGAAGGGAGCCTGGACTTTCTGCCTCAGAGCCCTTCTGCTCTCCTGATGAGCCTCAAACCACTCCCAAAAGAGCTGTTCCACCTAGCAACAGGAGAGGAATCTGGCATGCAAGGATCTGAAGTGGGGCATGGCTGTAGCACCTCTGTGGGAAGCTCTTGGACAATTCCAGGGCTGTGGCTGGAACCCTGCTTTGAAGGATGATGGAAAAGGAAACCCAAAGAGCCTGCTGTGGTCATTTGTCATCTTCCAGTTAGTTTCCCAGGTGTTTCAGGGCAGGTAAATGGAATTAGAGCTTTTTCTTTCCTAACTGCTCCTTCTCTGTGCCTGAATTTCCATGGATTTTTCCACACTCTTCCTGCAAGTAGATATTTGACAGCTATTGACGCTACTAGAGGTGGCAGTAAGTGGGAATTTCTGGAGATGTGGGTGTCACTGTCTGACCAGTGAGTGTGAGAAAAAAAGAGGAAGGCTGCAGGTTATGGTATCAAGTGCTTAAGATTCTCTCTCAGAGGTGATTAAGACATAAGGAAAAAAAAAAAGCAATTTAGCAATTAAAAAAAGATGTCCTACAAAAATGCTGTGACAAAACTCTTAGGAATTTGTTTATATTTTGAAGGGAGTTCCCTCAAGGAAAACCATAAGAGAAACACTTATGTTGGGTTGGTTTTTTTTTTCTCTTTTTGTTGTTACATACACGCTTAGATCCTCCTCAGATATTTGGCACTCCTTAAAATTTACTGGAGCCTGACAGACTGACATTCCTAATGCACCTGAGAGTTGCTTCCTCAACATGCCTTTCTTATGCTAGGTCTTGCCAAGATCTTTTGGATCAACTTCATCTGAAGTATCTAGGACACAGCAACGTGGCATGAAGGAGCCCCAGAAGAATTTTCAAAACACAATCAGCACCTACTTCTAAATCCCAAATCAAAACAAGCTCTTGGCCAAATCACCTGCAGTTCAGCTGCAGGGAGGTTCTTGGCCAGCTGAGCACTTGTGAGGACTCTGGAGAAGAAATGACCTCTAGGAACTAGGCAAATGGTATCTAAGCTGGGGATTTGTCTGTGCTCTGAACCATGGACTTGGAATTCTGGGGGTACAACAAAAAGGCAGTGTTGGTGTTAGCTGTGGACAGCCTGTTGGTGGGAGTGCAGTGAGTACACACAGGACTAAAGCAGCAGGAAGGGTTTATTGCCTTGTTCAGGACAGACCTGCTACTTGCCACTTGTGTTATGCTTGGTATATTCTGCTGTTAGCAAGAAAACCTTCATGCTGCCTTGCAGGGGAAAATATTGTAATGAAAGCGGCAGATTTAAAAAAACAAACTAAAATAATTTAAATAGGTCTTTGGGGTGTTTTAGAAGAATTACTCGTCTACATTTGGAAGTCCCTCTAGTTGTAAAAAACTACTTTTTCAGCCCATCCCCTGCTTCTGTTTTAAGGAGCAGAGGCCTCCCCCACCTCTCTGCACCCTCCTGGCAGGAGCTGGAGAGGGCAGTGAGCTCCCCCCTCAGCCCCTCTGCTCCACACTGCCCATGCCCAGCTCCCTCAACCTCTCCTCACACCCCTTGCTCTTCCCTCCTGGATCCTGTGGCCTGGGAGCAGGGCTAGTGCAGCTCAGCCCTTCTCTATGGGAAGCTGGGAAGGAAAAGGCCAGTGTCAAAGCAGCCTCAGGGAAAAGCAGTTTGCCAGAGCTGGGGCTCTAGGATCCTGTCCCAGTGCAGACAGGAGGGGGTATGCTGTGCAAGTGCAACTGTCAGAGGTGTGTGATAAATACTGTGTGCATTCTGTTGAATTATTTCCCCTTGGGTATCCCCATCAATACATGCTTCATGACTGTGTGCTTGCATATGTGTGGACTCCTGTGTGCAGGGCATCTGTTTCGTGGGTACTGTGTGTATATATATATGTGTAAATACCACTACATGTGCACACACACATTTCCATTTAAAAATAAATACCAGAAATGAGATGTATAGCTAGCTTTCCTCATTTGCTGGTGTGTGAGATGTGCACACACATCTAGTGGAAAAAAAAATGTGTTTATAGTTCTGCATGGGCACAGCTGATGTGTGTGTGTGTGTGTGTGTGTGTGTGTGTGTGCTGATACAGTCAGTGCACTCAGATCTCCAGGACTCACTAGTGATTTCCATCACAGTATCAGCACAGGCTTCTTGTAAAAATCACCCAAGTTATTCTTGCATTTTTCTGAATACATGATTTCACCTGGCTCTCATCTGGTGGAGTGGTTGAATCTGAGGAATGTGAAGCCCTGGAAAAATCCAGGTGTGGAGCTAAAACACCCTGCAGGTGTGTTCTCCTGCTCCTCCCTAGCTTCAAGCTCAGTGTTCCACGGTGTTGTCAGCTCATTCCCTGGGAAGTCCATGGTTCCAGGAGACAGACAAACCACTGCAGGCTTGGATAAAAAGGCTCCTAACTAAAACATAGGTGATGCAGCACTTCTGATGTTAAAATAAAGGTATCAAAACCATCTGATGAACTGCAGATGCTTCTTCATGATGACTTAACAACCAAGCTTTCCATGAATACTGTCATTTGGCTAAAAGAAGGAAAGATGGTTGTAAGAGCTGCTTGTCAGTGACCCAGCACCACACGCTCACCAGGCTCTGTCTCTGAGGACTGTGAAGTTGGTTGCATCAGGACATTCTGCCCTGGGGCCCTCGGGCACCCTGGGAAGGGCATTTGCAGGCAGGGGCAGGCACACAGTCCCCAGAAGGAGTGTCTGTGTGTGCAGTCTGAGTGTCCAGCTGTTCCAAGGAGGATTAGGAGGGCTTTAATGGAGAGCACAGATGGAATCAGTGCTATTGTCCTGAGTATTCTAGGGCAGAGGCTAAAGTGTGAAGGATGATCAGGGGAGAGATGATTGGAAAGCAGAAGAAAAAAAAGCAACAAAGCAACCAATAAAATTTGCCAAAAAAACCCCAAACCACACACAAAACTGTAAGAAAAAAGGGGGGGGGGGATCCCCTTGTTCTCTGCAAAGCAAAGGGATTGAGCGGCCAGTCCATGCTTCCCATGAAGGAAGGAGTTATCTTGGTGAAAAGCACACTTCTCTGACTTCTAGTCTTAGGGGGATGTGTTCAGAAGGGATCATGGTTTAATGAACAACCTACTACTGCCAAAAATGGGTTTGAAATGCTCAAATAAGCCTTTTCTGTTTGGAGAAAGGTGGTGTACCCCAAGACTTCAGCCAGGTCCATCTGCCTTGCCCCAGGTTGGAGAGCTGTGTTTGGACTTACCCATTTGTTATGGGATATTCAAGTGTTGCTGATGTGCTTGTAGAAACATAACAGGTTAGGAACAATTCCTGTCCTGAATCATTCCTTCAGGTGCCAGGGAGCCCTGGGATTGTTCTATTCAGCCCCATGTGGTGCAGGGATGCAGCTGTTCTGCATTCATAGTGTCCATGCACACTCAGGGGAGGTGGTGGTGTGGAGCACTGCTGTCTTCTCCTCCCCTCCCCTCAGAGAAGATGAGAACAGGACCTCTGATGTGCTTGCAACCTTAATGGCAAAGGGACTTTCTTACCTGCATGGCTTAGGTAAGAAAACCATCTACATGGAGGGGCCTAGGAGCACTTTGAGTTGACAAGCATCCATCTGTCATTGAGATGGAGCCTGGAAGAGCTGAGTTGAGATGGACCCACGAAGAGCTGAAGCATGAGGTGCATCTAAAGATAGGTGGCACCTGCTGGTGTCACCTGAGAGGCTGCAGTTGTCCTCTGAAACTGCCCAGGGCTAAACACCTGAGCACTGAGCTCCTGGCCCTTTGAGTTTGGGGCTTTTTTTGGAGCAAGAAATGCAAAGAACTGGTCTGCGGCTTTGTTTCCTTGATGCAATGCCCACTGTGTCTCCCACACCCCATCCATCTCATAGATGGAGAAAAAAAAGATGTATCATAGCTCAGGATGCTGATGCTGATGACTTCGGAGTCTCTTCTGCTCCACAGATGCCTCGTGTTTGGGGTTTTTTAATTAAAGAGCTTTTGTTGTTTTGTTTTGTTTTATTTTTTTTAATGAAGCTATTTCTGCTGAGCATCATTGATGCCAATTTGTATTTTGACAAGGACTCAACACAAAGTTCCTACAGGTCAAATTTTGCCCTGAAGAAAATAAGTATTAGAAAGTCTGTTTTTTCAGCTCAATGCTACTTAAGAGTTAAACACGTTTAAAAAACCAATTATTATTTTGATGTTTTCATCATGTTTACTGATGGTTTCCTTCCTTTTTCATCTCTCTTCCTATCAAACTTAAGTTTATTGAGTCAGCTTTGTTTAATTAGTTTAATTGTACAGCATTGCCAGAGTTGTACTTTCCAGATTCACAGTTCTGAATGAAAATATTCCCTGTGACTGGCAAGACAAAGCAAAACAAAACAAAAATGGAAAAGGAATTATTAATATTTTTTCTATTTGCTTAGGTAAAATGCTTCCAGAACTGGAGCAGAAAATAGGTAAAATCCTGGTACTTAGTCAACTAACTTAAATTTATTCTTACTAAAGAGTCAGAAAATTAATTTGCATCAGGTTGGTGACAGAAAGTTAAGTGTTGGTGCCTACATGGAAGAAAAAAAATCATAAAGCACCAACTTCAAGTCAACATTTGCAAAACTTTTTTTTTTTTCTGGTAAAAATATTGGGGAATTCCAAGAAATCTGTGCCCTCAGTAATGCCAGTGAGTGAGTGCAGACTACCCAAGACTAGAATAAATTCCTTTATTGCTAAAGAGAAATGGATGGCTGAAAAAAGTTGTTCTAGATAAGGATCTGCTGCCTGCCTTTATGGGAGACAATAGATATATGAATATTCTGCTTCCTCTCCAGGCAGGGAGCTAGTATGGTTAACCAAAATTGTTGAGTAATTGTTCTGTGGTTGAGAACAAAATGCTGAATTAAACTGTTCCCAGCACAATAATTGTGTGATTACAGCATTTATGTTGCTGGCCAAAAGAACAGTCATTAGGTTTGGAAGACTTACCAAAACCACAGGCACGGGGAGGGGGGGGAAAATGCAAATGACATGTAAATTGTTCTCTACTACCTAGAGTGGAACCAGGAGCATGGTATGTGTGTGTTTAAAGGCAGTCAGGCCAGAAAAAAATGATTGTAGATGCAAGAAGTATGGAACATGGACATGGAAAACTCCTTTATGGTGCTCTTGTGCTGCAGACAGCTGCCTTCTCCACGGCATGGGCTCAACAGCTGAAAGATTGCACAGACTTGTCTTTGATCTGCATTTCCCTGGGCACTGAGGAGAGGCTGGCCAATATCAGAAATGTCTTCTCCACAGAGCTTTCTGCTAGCATTTGCTCTTAGTTTTCCTGCCCATTTGGCCATTATGTTTAAGTGCAGGGGTTTTGAAGATAATGTCAAAAGCAATAAATGTCAATATATTATTATTATTATTATTNATTATTATTATTATTAATTTTTAAAATTTTTTTAAATTTTTTTAAATTTTAGTTTTATTTATTATCTTCAGGAAAGAATTACACTGAGTTGTGGTAGCAACTGGTGCTCTGAAACTGATGTCACTGGAGCCCATACCTGTCCTGAAACCTGTATCTGATTTAATCACAATAAAATTGGGAAAAAGAGGGGGCATTCAACAGGTTTATTCAGTGGATTTTGAAGTCTTAAGACTTTCTGAGCAGACCCAATTCTGCCAAAGTCTACAGTGCTCACCCTGTGAAGTGCTCCTTACTCTCTCCTCTATTAGATTATATATTGTTTTCTTAACTGTGTCCCTTAACCTTTCAATGTAAAGCAAGCAAGAGAAAGCACAGACTTCCAGTGGATAATTTGTTTCCTGAGCCCTTTACATCTATTTTTTTCTCTCTCTCTTTTCCAGATAGTATGATTTTAAGTGGCTGACTTTGATAAGACTTTCCTGTTTGTTTATACCCTTGCAGTACTCAGCAGCTGAATGGGTTTTGAATTTCTGCCCACTACATGATAGGGAATAACCCCTGGTTCCTGCCCACCGCCTACACATGAAATTGCTTGTGTTTGTTTTAATTAATGATGTCCCACTTGTCACAGAGATGCTGAGTGAAAAACACATCTTGGAAGCTCAGGGGTTTGGTTGCAAGAATACCCCTTTATAGTAATATTAGTCCAAATCATATGAAGGAAATTGGCACCAAAAAACCCCACACCAATATCTAGTTGTTATTATTCTAAGGCAGAATTCTGCTGATCTCCTTCTCCTCTGTGTCAGCTAATGGAGTGAGCAGGTATTCTGCATTCAGGGCTGTGAAAGGAGAAATGTTTCAGACTGGTTGGTGGGACTTAAATCTTTTGCTGGGATTATGTACAGAACCCTTCCAAGCAGTTCCCTGGGTGATCCACTTCACATGGAAAAACAGCTTTTCTCCAGGAATGCCTCAGAGTAATTAATTAATAACGAGTCTCTTAAAGAATCACTCCACTCTTAGTGGCTTAGATATGGATCCATGAATGAATTTGGACTTGATCATTGTGTCAAAAATTAGGTCACTCTTCTTACCTTCATCTATATGCTGAATAAAGTATTTTTTTCCATCTTAGAACTGTTCTCCCTTTTTCAGAAGTTAAAAATTTATTTTTTTTTTTAAACAGTAGACTGGAAAAATGTTACTGCAATTTATACAAAATGCACTAAAAAAAAATATCTGTAGTGAGTAGATTCACACCCCGAAAGTTTCCTCACTTCAGTCTACCTAGGAGCAAGAATCAGAATAGATGTTTCATTACCTGAGCTTCCTGGGCTTTTGATTTCAAACAGCTTCATATTACCACAAGTGCCAGTTTATGTTCTTTTTATCTCAGGTAGCATCTTGCTCTGCAATTAAGCTGTTTGTTCATGCCTTTGTGGCAGAATTGCCCTGTGGATAAATGAAAGTGGCACCAGGACACACACTTGTTGTCACTTGTCATCCCAAATGCCAAAAAAAGTCATCTTGCTGCTCTCCCCTCCTCTGTATGTTTCTTCTATACCAAATCAAATATAAAAAAAACCTCCTTCTAAAGTTCTTTAGTTATGTAAATGAATAAGTAATGCTGCTTTTTCCTTTGGAAGTATCCAGGAGATCCCCAATCAGAAGGTGTTTTGGGCTTCTGTCCTTCAAAATGCTGCTGGAGGTGTCTGTCTCTCACCAGCTCATTTTGGTCTGTAGTATGAAGTGGAGGAGGGAAGCCTTTGGAAGCAGCTTATTGACATGGAAACAGCTCCTGTCTGTATTCTTTGGCAGTTTAAGACACTACAGTTGAAAAGGTTCAAACAACAGTGTGTTGTTCAGCAGTACTTGCAGACTTCAAGAGGAGAGGAATACTGAGGTGGATGCTGGTAGTGACACCTAGATTCTCTTGAAGGACTGAGCAAAGACAGAGAGTTGCTATCCTGAAAAGCCTTGCTTTCTTTTTTTAAATAAAAAAAGTTTATGTAATTCTCTGAGATGTGTTTCAGCCAGAAAGATTGCTGCTTGTGTCTTCTGTGAGCCAAGGTGCACACATACTATTTAGCAGGAACTATTAACTCTAATTCTATAATGATACTATTTTGTTGTAACTATTGCCTGTTGAGGATTGTCTCTGTATTCCAGCTAACTGCTGCATTTTCCCCACCATCACTCCACATCCAGCTCTCCTATGCTAGTGGCATTGTGATGGGGCATGGAGGGTGGGAGGATCTCTCTAAATAGCCTCTTCAATTCTGTTTTTCATGATTGCCCCTAGGAGAGCATGTTTTTCTACTAGCACTGTTTGCAAACCATTGTCAACAGTGAGGTGCTGCTGTTGATGCTCAGGATGAGTTCTGAAAAGTACTGGTGTGAACTGGGAAGCCTGTCGTGCAGCAAAGGGAAGAATTCATCCACTGCAGAAGGATTTTTAGGTAGGGATGAGGACAAAAGAAGCCTTCCCAAGTGCTTTGCCAGCATCTCCTCTACCAGCATGTCTGGCAGGAGTGAGCTGCTCCTGGGTAGTGGAAGCAAAGCATGAGGTCAGAGCAGGGTGGGATGGGTGTGCTGCCTGTCTCATCACTGTCTTCCTCTTTGCATCTGTGCTTCTTGGCATCCACCTCCTGCTTTGCATCTTCAGCACCCCATAAAAAGCCACCTCAAACTCAGGAAGAGAGAAATCATTGCATTACCCCCATATAGGCAAGGCTCCCTGCCTTGGAGATTTAGGACACACTTATGTCAGTTTAGGGAACTGATGTATGGAAGAGAATGAGGATAACAACATTTTCTTTTCTTATTTTAAACGTCACTGTAAGGGAAAATAGCAGATTGTAGTTATATGAGGACATATATTTTTATTTCCCTTAAGATAGACGTGGGGTGGTGTGAGGGAGTGAGAAAGAGATGGCCAACACATATGCTAATTAAAGAACCCAGCCCTTCAGCATGGTGTGCACCACCATGAGCCAAGTGTTTCTGGAGGAAGGGGGACCAATGCAATTAAACATGTCATTTTGGAAGGACAGATTGGTGTTGTTGCATGTGAAATGCACATTACATTCTTTCCTGTGCAGTAGAAGAGATGCTCAACTTCTAAACAAGCCACAGGCAAGAAGATATTCATACAACAGTTGGAATTCTTATTCACACTGAGTAACTTGTTACTCCATCACTAGCCTCACCAAAAGCAAGAGTGGAAATGGTGAACTTGTAATGGAAGGGTGAAATTGTCCATCGAATCCATTGGGAATTTGGTGAGGATTTAAACCACTAAGGTGATCCAGAAGTTACCATCAAGAAAACGTTGGGAAATCTGTTAACTGTATGACAAAAAATGCTGTTGAGAGATGTGACTGAGGCAGTAAGAGCTTATAAAAGAAGGAAAAAAAGAGAGAAATCCCCCTTGTATAAAGCTCAGAAGGAGGACCTGTGTTGGTGCCACTTGAAACAGTTGTATCCTAGCAATTCTAGGTAATCATAATAAACACAGCAAAACTGAAGATGTAGGAGTTACACGAGCCATCAAACTGAGGAGTCCAGCCTTGGGGTTGTATTGGTTCAGGTATTGGGATGAAAATCACCAGTGTTTGCACTTACTGGTGTTTGGGAGAAAATGAAGTGTGGCTGTTTGAGTGCTGCTCCATACGTTCCAGCCTGGAATGAAAATCACGTTGTTTTGACTGAGTTATTTCTGTCTCCATGCAAACCACCCTCAACACTCTGGTTCTTACCCCCTTCATGGAACTGGGCTTGTGTCATTTGAAATGAGTGGCTCCAAGGCCCCTTAGAGAGAGAAAGAGGAGCAGCAATTGGAAAGACTGAAATGCAGCAGACAGAGTTAAGAAGAAAGGGCATTTTCCTGGTAAATGTTTTCCTAAATGGGAATTTTTCAGCGTGGTGTTTTGCTCGTGTGCTTGGCAGTCACTTGGAATCAAGTGCAGACTTGTGCTACGTTGTGGGCTTGGCAATGACAATTTGTGTGTGTGTGGTGCTTTAGTTCTATTAGCCCTGGAGGCAGAGTTAACACTTGCAGTGGGACAAGAGTATTTGCAGTCATCAGAGAACTTTGCAGTCAGTTTCAGTAACATCACTCCATTTTTTTCACTCTTTTTTTTTTTTTAACATTTTTTTTGGCAGCAAAGCTCTTCGTATAACCATCTGTCTTTCTATTAGTGTTTTTGAGTCCTGTTTTGAAGCTTCTTTGCTTGGCAAAGTCACTTTCATCTTTGGAAACCATTTAAAAAAAAAAAAAAGTTTTGTGGCTTTCTGCCGAAGAAGAGTACTATGCAAAAATTCCACACGGCTGTTCATTTTTTGTTCTAAAAGAATACAGCTACTTTGTCTTTGTCTTAAAAAAAATAAATTAAAATAACCCCAAAACACACACAAAAAAAAAGAAGAAAAAAAAACGTAACGCACACACACACAAAACCCAACAACAAAAATGACAAAATAAAAGCAGAAATAAAAGAAAAATGAAACACCTGCATCAAAGTCAGATGCTGGGCAGTCCTGGGGTGAGGAGAGAGAAGAAATCACATTTGATACGTTGGGTTTTTTCTCCAGCAATACAGTGAAAAGTTTGTCTGTCTTGCAGTTAACAGGATCTGGATCAAAGAGGAGAAGAGTGCAGTAGCAGAAAGTGGATGGAGTTAGTTCAGTGAGTGGAGCTGCATCTCCTCCAGCTTCAGCCCCAGCCTCCATCTCCAGTGCAGGAATTCCCATCAGCTTCCTCCTTGCAAATGCTTTCAGGCAATAAAGACACAGTCAGCACACACACAGATGTTGACAGCTCTTGGCATAAACCTCGAGTTTACCTTCCCAAACTCCCTATCCTTCTCCTGGGGACAGTGTGGGGTGAGCTGAGACACCTTCTGGAGCTGCAGCAAATTCAGTTCCAATCACACTGTCAAGATGCTGGAGTCTGGACTGTGAGCGAGGAGCTGGCACAGGATCTTTGCTGCCAGCTCTGCTGTGCAGGCAGCACTGCAGCACCACTTTCTTATGCCTCTGGACACAAAAAGTTGTTGGTCAACATCCTAATTCTCTTTCTTAAGGCTACAGACCACAAACTGCATTTTAGCCTTTGATCATGGACCTGTAGCTCTGATGCTTTAGCTTGACAGTGCCATTAAAAATCTAGGTGATCTCTCTGAAAAAATGAGTCAGTTTCCCTTAATGACTGAGCTGGTCAGGACAGTGGAGTTTTTTCATTCAAATCAGATATTTAACATTTTAATCTAGCAAACCTTTTATTTCCCATCAGTGTGAAATACAAAGACCATGCCCATGCCTAGCAATTAAAAACAGGGCCAGAATGGGGCAAAAGCAATAGTAATAGAAATTGTGCCGTGGCCAACTTCCAGTTCTGATGACTAATTTCTGCATGTCTTAAGTCCAGTATCCACTTACAATCTAATATTTTCCATTTCCTAACTGGTATGGTTGTGTACAGTTGCTGTGTAAAGTTGAACAGCCACGTTCTCTTTGTCAATAAATTGTCTGTTTTCTTCCCATCTCAGAGACTTTTGCTTTTTCACACGTACAAATAAGTGCATATATAGGGGCAGAAAAATAGTACTACTGTTCTGGGTGCTACTTGGGCTTCTCTTTGTACCTCTGTGTGTGTGAGCTTTGTGTTTGAGCTGAGTCAGGGTGAAAGCTACTGTCTGACACAGGGCAAGAAAAGAGACCCATGCTGCAGTCACAGAGAAGGGAGGCACTGGGGGTAGTGATAATTGGAATCTAGGTGTGCATTAGTGCAATCTTGGCACTTCTTTTGGATTCATGTAATTCATCAGGTGCTTTGGTTATTAAGATGAGGCTGAATGTTGCTGGAACACCTTGTGGTGGGGGAGAACATCCAAGCCCGACCTCTCCGATCACTAAGAGCAAAAAGACATTTTCCCCAGCCAAAACAAAATTCCCCGTTTGATTTTCCCTCTCCTGTTCAGCAGGTCCAGGGTCAGCTGCCTCCATTAATGATTCCTGTATTCCCTCCAGACCAGCGAACCCTAGCAGCAGCTGCACAGCAAGGATTCCTCCTTCCTCCTGGTTTCAGCTACAAGGCGGGATGCAGTAAGTCCTCTAGATTTCTCTAGCTGGGAGTGAGCGTAGGGCAAAGCTCCCTTCCAGCCAGTGCTGGCCTGCCAGCAAAGCCAGCAGCTTTCACACAGGGGTGGAAAACACAGGACTGGGCGTTGCTGGGTGAGAAGAGATTGTCAGAGCTCAAGTGTTCCACCCTAACACCTCACAGGACAAGCAGATTTGTGCACCTTCTTTCAGCCAGATCTGAGGAGTGAACGTGGCCACGCACACCCACGCAGATTTGAAGAGGACTAGTTGAAACTTCCCAATCAATTCCAGCACTGGTGTAGGAAAACATCTTGTTGTTTTGTTTTGTTTTTCCCCAAGCAGCCTGCTTACTATTTGTGAACTGAGGGCCTATTCTAGTCTTTTTTTTTTCACACAGAACTCACATTAATCTCAACGGGGGTTCTGCACAGAGATCAGAGATAGCATATGTCTTTCAGTTTGATGGGCTAACACAAACTATGGGTATATTTATGAGAGCCTAACAGGAAAAAACACAGCATCCAGTTTCTAGAATCTTTGAAAGATTTGTATTGTTCTCTACACTCCCCAGAATATGATTATTTTTTTAATTTTATTGAAGTCTTCTATAGGGTTTCATGTTCCTGTTGAATGAATGATAATAAATACAAGTTAAGGAATAATCAAGAATTACTCCATTAATTCATAATATTACAAATACTCCATTTCTATGAACAGACTTAGCTATAAAGCATTAATTTCATAGACTTGTTTTCATGCATTTGTGCTGATAGAACTCTTCTGACATCATTCTCCTACTGAGCTGTACAGGACTTGTTCTACCCTTCTCTGTCTCTAGCAATGGTGTTTAGCTTTATTAGGTCCATGTTGGTCTCTGTATCATTGACTTACTCAGGAATTCACCAATCCTTTTGAGTTGCTCTGCATTTGCCACTGCAGCAGTTCAGTAAAATTAGAAGAGAAAAAGATGCCTGTAGTTAAACTGGCACAAGTTCAGATTTCTCTCATTCCTGTAACCTTGTAGGTACAGTACTCAAATGCAGGCTTAACTTTCTTTGGCCACTGATCCCTTTTTCCTGACACTTTACAGACTGGGACCACTACTGAAAATTACTGCTCAAAACACTTCACATCCCTCAGCAGCTGCAGTGCCAAAGCAGAGGCTCCTGCAACCCATTCAGTTCTTCCAGGGCTTCCACACTCAGCCTTTCTTAAATGGGAGTGGTAGTGATTCACATGACACTGTTTCACTGAAAGCCACCCAGAATATGAATAATACCATAACTGGAGGCCTGGAAAAGGTCAGGAAAGCACCCCATTAGATATATCTGGCAGATTAAATTAGTTCCATTTAATGAAGTCTGGTTTGAGGTTGGGTTTTCCACTTCTTCTCACTGCACATACATTAACCCTAAGACAGTCCTAGAGCTCCTCACATCCCTGAAGTACATATGACATTGCATGTTTGTGTAACCTTGAAAAGGAAAAAGAAAAAAAAAGAGCAAAGTTGCTGCTGCTCCTGGCAGTAAGGCTTGGAATTAACAGCATGCCAAGGTCTAGGACTGAGCAGAAGCCAGTGGAAAAAGACAGCTCTGTGTTTGGTGATTCCCTGGCATGTTTGACTGAATTTGACTGAGAAGCTGAGGAAAAGTGATAAGTAGTCCAAAGGATTTTTTCTTTTCACTCACAGTTTAGTGTAAACAAAAAAGCATATACGGATTTAGCTATACCTAGAAAGCTTGTAGCAATGGAAAATGTAGCTGCTTCAAAACTGGAACATGTTCACATCAAGTAATGTTTTTGACAGGCCATTAAAATGTACTTCTCCCACTTTGCTGCTTGCCCTTCTGTGTGTCAGACCTCTTGGCAAAGATGGGGTAGATTATAAACCAAAGAGCTTTGGATACAATTCTCCAAAGCACCTAAGAGATTTAGGAGACTAAATTGTCATTTGAAGGGTGACAAAGGCACAGGGATCTGAGGTCTCAGGGATATTTAACTAATTTGCATACTAGAAACTTTAAGAAAGTCACCTGTGCTAGATAGCACTGAGCCAGGTGGTACCAGTGGAGCTCTGCAACTGTGAATGGGCAGCAGATTCATTTGCTCAGCTTCTCAGCACATTAAAAGAATCATGATGGTTGGAAAGGACCTCCAGGGTCATCAAGTCCAAGGAAAGGTACCAATATCCATGGGACAATTCCCTTTCTGTCACAGATGAAAAAGAACTATGAACATTTCCATGTGCTGTTTCTCAATGCAAGGGATATTGGAAAATCTGGGGGAGAAGGAAGAGGGAATTGTTGTGACAACCAATATTTTCATCCTGATCTAAGTGCCTTGGTTATGGGTGTCTAGCTGGGGACACCTTTAAAGGGACATCTCTGCTGTCATGTGCCCTGCCCCTCTGGAAAGTCAGCTATCCAGCAGTCTCTGAAAAGCAGCAGCATGGCATCTGAGGCAGTGCAGACGTCTGCTCAGTTGAGCCGCTGGTCACACCTGATGCTGGGTTACCACCTTCTGTCTGCTGTCCAGGGAGCTGAGGAGGTAACTGTCTGCAGTTGCTCATCACTGTGCCTCTTCACTTTGACCTGCTGGCCAAGGTTGTTGATTAATCACACCCTAACGTGCTTCTGTCCTGGCTGGAATTGCAAGGGCTTGCTGGTAAAGTTGCTTAAACTAAGCTTGGCTCATTGTAATGAAAACATGTTGGGAAGTGATTAAACAAGCAGCTTGGTCACAGTGGTAACCTCTGGCAGAGGGCTGTGACTGGAGATGTGGCCTCTTCAGCCAGCACAGCTGCAGCTGGAAGAGACTGTGTGATCAAGCCTTGAGGTCAGTGAAAGAGAGAGAAAAAAAAGATGAATATTCAGTTACTCTGCTATTTTTCTTTCATTTAGCTTAGATAATGAAGCCAACGAACTGGTGAGAAGGTGCCGTGCTCTCTGATTCACCCAGCCTTTTGAGAGCAAGAGGGTCAGGTGTGTGTGTCCCAGTGTTTCCACAGAGCCCATGTGGCAGGAGCCCCCAGCCAGTGCTTCCCAGTGGATTAATGGCTAATCCACACACAGAGTGCTGCTGTCTCTGCACGTGCTTCCTTCCCTGAGGGGCTGAGTGAAGGGAATGCAGAAATAGTCACAACAGTGAACAGCAGGGATCCATTCAGATTGCTCTGATGACAGGTACCTAAAGAGGAGTGGAAGACTACAGCAATATTTTATCCCTCTGCACTTTGCCAGGTTGCAGTGGCAGGGGACTTCTGCCCCAGTGGTGGCATCACTGGGTGAGAGCTGCTCTGGTGCTGAAAACACAGGTTTCTCTGCTGGGCTTCCTACCCAGCTGGAAACATCCTAGACAGCTCAAATGCTCAAAAGAACACAACATCAAGCTCTGATATGTGCAGAGCAAACCATCCACTTAGACTTCTCCAAATATTTTGCAAAATTAGGTCAATGCATGGGGGAAAAGGGTAGGTATTTTCTCTGTGGTTACGTGGTGGGTCGTGGTCTTTGGCATCCAATTTGATGTAGTAAATTTCTTTTTCTTTCGTTTTTTTTCCATAGCAGATCATGCTTGGGAGTGGCTTGGGTTTTTCATTTTGT
The DNA here is from genome assembly GCA_013401355.1 of Ceyx cyanopectus. Taxonomy (NCBI): domain Eukaryota; kingdom Metazoa; phylum Chordata; class Aves; order Coraciiformes; family Alcedinidae; genus Ceyx; species Ceyx cyanopectus. The sequence continues at coordinate 36,282 of VYZU01081010.1, read as the reverse complement.
TTTGGTTTTTTTTAGACAGATGGTTTGCATTACATAAGGGACAATTTACACAAGTTGACACTTCCCCTTTTTTCTCTATGGCATATTGTGTGGTGGTAAAGTTGGCAGAGAAAAAGGGAGGAACTTCTATTAGGTTTACATTTCCATTTGAGAAAAAAAGATTCATACTCTATAGTTTCAGTTGATTAACCTCCATGCCTAGATAAAATTGTATGCTTAATATTATTATTTACCACCAGAGCATTTTTTTTTCACATCAGAAAAACAAGTTGGCAGTACATGGTGGACTCTGTTGTCTATCTGCTACATACTTAATTATCCATTCTATACTTAATTATCCATTCTCTGCGTCCTGTTTGGAATTTCAGGATGTTGATTTTTATCTCAACCTCATAAATATATATGTATTTTATTCAGTAACTAATAAGTAATGTTTATATAGATGTATAGTGCAAATCTCTTTATAGGGAGTTGATATTTATTTATATAGATGTATAATGCAAATCTCTTTATAGAGAGTTGATATTTAAAAGCAGAGTGGGAACTAAGTAACCTGTGGCATGAGCAGATGCTCAGAGTGAATCCCAGTACCCTCAGTACATGCACTGGGTTTAGCAGCAGGTGAGGAGCATCTCAGATGCTGAAACCAAGCAGAGCCCAATGACTGCATTTCCCAAACTATGGCAAAGCCACATCCAGGCTGTGCAGAGTGGCTCAGATCATTTAACCCTTGTGTTCTCAGCCAGCACTCCTTAATCCTGCCATTTGTGACTGCTGCTAGGATGAGTTCAACCCCACTTGGGATACTTGCTGGGTAAATAGATGACTCCCAGCATTTTAGCAGTGGTGAGTGAAATGTCAGCTCTGATGAGGTCTGAGGAGCTGTTGCTGTTGACTTCAGTGAAGTCAGATTTCACACCAGATGATGCAGATCTGCTAGGGCCACTCTTTGAAAGAATTACAATTTATTTAGAGCTAATTAATATTTGTGAAGTGCTTTGAAAGGAGAAAAACAGCCTAAGTGATAGAAGAGGAGAAGTTTGGTGCTGTGCCCTTTAAAAACTGCATGGTTCTGCTCAGAGGAGGCTGCTCTTCAGTCGTAGGTAGTGTGATCCTTTTATTAATTAATGCACATATGTAGAGATCTGCATGGGGAATATTAAGGCACAATTGGCTCTTGTCTGAGGGATGGTGAAGAAATGGAACGAAGGATTTGGGAAAGCAGCAGGTGCTGCTTCTGGGGACTACTGCAGTAGTTTGGGTAACCTTCAGCAAATGTTAGTAGCAGAAGGCACCCAGACATAATGCTTCCCTCTGCTGCTTATGTGCTTCTGCATTTCCAGCACTGTTCCCAGTTAGTTTTCTACTGGAGGATGTGGAGCAGGCTTGGCGAAGAAGATGTGTCCTCTCCAATTCATGCTGCTGAGTAAGATTCCTTGTGGAAGCTGCACTCCCATTACTGCCTTCAGCATTTGATGACCCGTGGAGGAGACAGGGAATGTTGAGCAGGCACTGAGGGGCATCCACACTGCTGGAGCTGTGCAATTCCTGATGGATTCTTCTCTGGAGGCTGAAGACCAACCTGCTGCCTTTTCTAAACACAGGCGTGCAAGAAATCTTGGTGTGGAGGTCTCCAGGATTTCTTTTTCTTTTCTCAGGAAACACTGGTTCCAAAGCCTGTGTTTCTGGAAATGGGTTTTACCCCAAACAGAACTTCCCCAGTTATTTGCAAAATGCCAGGAAAGCTTCTAGGTAGCCTTTTGTTTACTGATACCTGGGTTGTTTTTATGGGAATACACCAGATTTTGGAAAGGAGAATTGTTTTTCTTCCCCCTTTCCCCCGTGGATAATTTGTTGTAACAAATCAGGTTGTGTTCCCAGTCAGATGTCATCAACACGAGGTTTTCTTTAATCACTATTTCAACCATATCCAATTAGCAGGGGAAAAAAAATCTGAATATACAATAGGCACATTGTATGTGTCTTACGTATTGGCTCGTTGCTGCTGGAGGTGTTCTAAGTAAAATAATGCACAGAAAATAATTGATGAAATATCTAATTACCTTTTCAANAACATCCTAGACAGCTCAAATGCTCAAAAGAACACAACATCAAGCTCTGATATGTGCAGAGCAAACCATCCACTTAGACTTCTCCAAATATTTTGCAAAATTAGGTCAATGCATGGGGGAAAAGGGTAGGTATTTTCTCTGTGGTTACGTGGTGGGTCGTGGTCTTTGGCATCCAATTTGATGTAGTAAATTTCTTTTTCTTTCGTTTTTTTTCCATAGCAGATCATGCTTGGGAGTGGCTTGGGTTTTTCATTTTGTTTTGGTTTTTTTTAGACAGATGGTTTGCATTACATAAGGGACAATTTACACAAGTTGACACTTCCCCTTTTTTCTCTATGGCATATTGTGTGGTGGTAAAGTTGGCAGAGAAAAAGGGAGGAACTTCTATTAGGTTTACATTTCCATTTGAGAAAAAAAGATTCATACTCTATAGTTTCAGTTGATTAACCTCCATGCCTAGATAAAATTGTATGCTTAATATTATTATTTACCACCAGAGCATTTTTTTTTCACATCAGAAAAACAAGTTGGCAGTACATGGTGGACTCTGTTGTCTATCTGCTACATACTTAATTATCCATTCTATACTTAATTATCCATTCTCTGCGTCCTGTTTGGAATTTCAGGATGTTGATTTTTATCTCAACCTCATAAATATATATGTATTTTATTCAGTAACTAATAAGTAATGTTTATATAGATGTATAGTGCAAATCTCTTTATAGGGAGTTGATATTTATTTATATAGATGTATAATGCAAATCTCTTTATAGAGAGTTGATATTTAAAAGCAGAGTGGGAACTAAGTAACCTGTGGCATGAGCAGATGCTCAGAGTGAATCCCAGTACCCTCAGTACATGCACTGGGTTTAGCAGCAGGTGAGGAGCATCTCAGATGCTGAAACCAAGCAGAGCCCAATGACTGCATTTCCCAAACTATGGCAAAGCCACATCCAGGCTGTGCAGAGTGGCTCAGATCATTTAACCCTTGTGTTCTCAGCCAGCACTCCTTAATCCTGCCATTTGTGACTGCTGCTAGGATGAGTTCAACCCCACTTGGGATACTTGCTGGGTAAATAGATGACTCCCAGCATTTTAGCAGTGGTGAGTGAAATGTCAGCTCTGATGAGGTCTGAGGAGCTGTTGCTGTTGACTTCAGTGAAGTCAGATTTCACACCAGATGATGCAGATCTGCTAGGGCCACTCTTTGAAAGAATTACAATTTATTTAGAGCTAATTAATATTTGTGAAGTGCTTTGAAAGGAGAAAAACAGCCTAAGTGATAGAAGAGGAGAAGTTTGGTGCTGTGCCCTTTAAAAACTGCATGGTTCTGCTCAGAGGAGGCTGCTCTTCAGTCGTAGGTAGTGTGATCCTTTTATTAATTAATGCACATATGTAGAGATCTGCATGGGGAATATTAAGGCACAATTGGCTCTTGTCTGAGGGATGGTGAAGAAATGGAACGAAGGATTTGGGAAAGCAGCAGGTGCTGCTTCTGGGGACTACTGCAGTAGTTTGGGTAACCTTCAGCAAATGTTAGTAGCAGAAGGCACCCAGACATAATGCTTCCCTCTGCTGCTTATGTGCTTCTGCATTTCCAGCACTGTTCCCAGTTAGTTTTCTACTGGAGGATGTGGAGCAGGCTTGGCGAAGAAGATGTGTCCTCTCCAATTCATGCTGCTGAGTAAGATTCCTTGTGGAAGCTGCACTCCCATTACTGCCTTCAGCATTTGATGACCCGTGGAGGAGACAGGGAATGTTGAGCAGGCACTGAGGGGCATCCACACTGCTGGAGCTGTGCAATTCCTGATGGATTCTTCTCTGGAGGCTGAAGACCAACCTGCTGCCTTTTCTAAACACAGGCGTGCAAGAAATCTTGGTGTGGAGGTCTCCAGGATTTCTTTTTCTTTTCTCAGGAAACACTGGTTCCAAAGCCTGTGTTTCTGGAAATGGGTTTTACCCCAAACAGAACTTCCCCAGTTATTTGCAAAATGCCAGGAAAGCTTCTAGGTAGCCTTTTGTTTACTGATACCTGGGTTGTTTTTATGGGAATACACCAGATTTTGGAAAGGAGAATTGTTTTTCTTCCCCCTTTCCCCCGTGGATAATTTGTTGTAACAAATCAGGTTGTGTTCCCAGTCAGATGTCATCAACACGAGGTTTTCTTTAATCACTATTTCAACCATATCCAATTAGCAGGGGAAAAAAAATCTGAATATACAATAGGCACATTGTATGTGTCTTACGTATTGGCTCGTTGCTGCTGGAGGTGTTCTAAGTAAAATAATGCACAGAAAATAATTGATGAAATATCTAATTACCTTTTCAAATCAGCAAAAATGTGTGAGATGAAGAAGCCGAGCCTAGTAAAATTAAAATATGCTGAATTTACTGTTCATCCATATTCTGAACAATAATTCCAGTGTCTGAAAAAATTAAACTCTCAGTTATTGGTTCCTCAGACAGTACAATAAAATTAATGTTTAGGGGTTAAATACCATAAGCTTCCTCGGGGAAATGTGCTGATCTCTCTCTGTTTTTTAGGCAGTCACATGTTTCATTGTTTAATGGAGTATCATGTGGACTGTCTTCTAATTTTCCTTGTGCTTAATGTCCATGTGTCTGGCTTCTAAAGAGCCCGAGTGCTAATTTCTGATTTAACTGTGTCAGCTGCATCAGCTGACATGCAGGTCACTGACAATCACCAAATCACAAGAAAAAAATATTGACATTGCTATGCTTTTATCAGGATGACAAAAATAGGGCCCATGTGTTGTGAGGACCACAGACTGTAACTTCTTTATAAAGATGCTAGTCATCTTTCAGGNGTGGACTCTGTTGTCTATCTGCTACATACTTAATTATCCATTCTATACTTAATTATCCATTCTCTGCGTCCTGTTTGGAATTTCAGGATGTTGATTTTTATCTCAACCTCATAAATATATATGTATTTTATTCAGTAACTAATAAGTAATGTTTATATAGATGTATAGTGCAAATCTCTTTATAGGGAGTTGATATTTATTTATATAGATGTATAATGCAAATCTCTTTATAGAGAGTTGATATTTAAAAGCAGAGTGGGAACTAAGTAACCTGTGGCATGAGCAGATGCTCAGAGTGAATCCCAGTACCCTCAGTACATGCACTGGGTTTAGCAGCAGGTGAGGAGCATCTCAGATGCTGAAACCAAGCAGAGCCCAATGACTGCATTTCCCAAACTATGGCAAAGCCACATCCAGGCTGTGCAGAGTGGCTCAGATCATTTAACCCTTGTGTTCTCAGCCAGCACTCCTTAATCCTGCCATTTGTGACTGCTGCTAGGATGAGTTCAACCCCACTTGGGATACTTGCTGGGTAAATAGATGACTCCCAGCATTTTAGCAGTGGTGAGTGAAATGTCAGCTCTGATGAGGTCTGAGGAGCTGTTGCTGTTGACTTCAGTGAAGTCAGATTTCACACCAGATGATGCAGATCTGCTAGGGCCACTCTTTGAAAGAATTACAATTTATTTAGAGCTAATTAATATTTGTGAAGTGCTTTGAAAGGAGAAAAACAGCCTAAGTGATAGAAGAGGAGAAGTTTGGTGCTGTGCCCTTTAAAAACTGCATGGTTCTGCTCAGAGGAGGCTGCTCTTCAGTCGTAGGTAGTGTGATCCTTTTATTAATTAATGCACATATGTAGAGATCTGCATGGGGAATATTAAGGCACAATTGGCTCTTGTCTGAGGGATGGTGAAGAAATGGAACGAAGGATTTGGGAAAGCAGCAGGTGCTGCTTCTGGGGACTACTGCAGTAGTTTGGGTAACCTTCAGCAAATGTTAGTAGCAGAAGGCACCCAGACATAATGCTTCCCTCTGCTGCTTATGTGCTTCTGCATTTCCAGCACTGTTCCCAGTTAGTTTTCTACTGGAGGATGTGGAGCAGGCTTGGCGAAGAAGATGTGTCCTCTCCAATTCATGCTGCTGAGTAAGATTCCTTGTGGAAGCTGCACTCCCATTACTGCCTTCAGCATTTGATGACCCGTGGAGGAGACAGGGAATGTTGAGCAGGCACTGAGGGGCATCCACACTGCTGGAGCTGTGCAATTCCTGATGGATTCTTCTCTGGAGGCTGAAGACCAACCTGCTGCCTTTTCTAAACACAGGCGTGCAAGAAATCTTGGTGTGGAGGTCTCCAGGATTTCTTTTTCTTTTCTCAGGAAACACTGGTTCCAAAGCCTGTGTTTCTGGAAATGGGTTTTACCCCAAACAGAACTTCCCCAGTTATTTGCAAAATGCCAGGAAAGCTTCTAGGTAGCCTTTTGTTTACTGATACCTGGGTTGTTTTTATGGGAATACACCAGATTTTGGAAAGGAGAATTGTTTTTCTTCCCCCTTTCCCCCGTGGATAATTTGTTGTAACAAATCAGGTTGTGTTCCCAGTCAGATGTCATCAACACGAGGTTTTCTTTAATCACTATTTCAACCATATCCAATTAGCAGGGGAAAAAAAATCTGAATATACAATAGGCACATTGTATGTGTCTTACGTATTGGCTCGTTGCTGCTGGAGGTGTTCTAAGTAAAATAATGCACAGAAAATAATTGATGAAATATCTAATTACCTTTTCAAATCAGCAAAAATGTGTGAGATGAAGAAGCCGAGCCTAGTAAAATTAAAATATGCTGAATTTACTGTTCATCCATATTCTGAACAATAATTCCAGTGTCTGAAAAAATTAAACTCTCAGTTATTGGTTCCTCAGACAGTACAATAAAATTAATGTTTAGGGGTTAAATACCATAAGCTTCCTCGGGGAAATGTGCTGATCTCTCTCTGTTTTTTAGGCAGTCACATGTTTCATTGTTTAATGGAGTATCATGTGGACTGTCTTCTAATTTTCCTTGTGCTTAATGTCCATGTGTCTGGCTTCTAAAGAGCCCGAGTGCTAATTTCTGATTTAACTGTGTCAGCTGCATCAGCTGACATGCAGGTCACTGACAATCACCAAATCACAAGAAAAAAATATTGACATTGCTATGCTTTTATCAGGATGACAAAAATAGGGCCCATGTGTTGTGAGGACCACAGACTGTAACTTCTTTATAAAGATGCTAGTCATCTTTCAGGGCTACTGTTTATGCCTGGGAAAAGAATGAGCATATGACTAAACCCTCATGTTCCCCCCAGGATAAGATAAGAAAAGAGTAATGGCATTGTGGATAGAAACAGCAAGAAGGAGGAATTTTTGGTAACAACTTTGCCTTTTAGCATACATGAGAATGTGTCACTTCTGTAGCACTGCAAATGCAATGGCAGGCAAAAATAACAACCCAACTAAATGCTTCCTTCTGACTGAAAGAATCCCAGAACCCCTGATCACAACTGTGCTACTGAAACCCAAACAGAGCAGTAAAATCAGGGGCTCCTTTGGAAACAGGCTGATCAGTTCAGTTGCTGGGCCACAAAAGATGGCCGGGATTATGGCACTGTTACCTACAGTTGGGCTACCCAATAAAGGAGCCAGTTTGTAATTAATCTGGATGTAAAAACCTCTCTGGAAATGGCTTTGCTTGGGATTCAGAGCTTTTGAGTAACTGATAAGTATTAATAAATTAATAAAATTCAACAGATGTATATGTGTGTATATATATATATATATGATGTGTATATGTATATA